>JAMXBB010000004.1:102056071-102216097 GCA_024138015.1 Lumnitzera littorea | reverse complement strand
TTGTTAAGTTACATTTGATACAACGTACGAAGGGACAACTACATAAAGGTCTAATGAGGCGATACGAGGGTCCATTCCCAATTGTGAAACGAGTGGGGCAAGTATCTTACAAATTGGAACTTCCACCTAAACTGAAATTCCACCCGGTTTTCCACGTGAGCATGCTAAAACCATTCCACAAAGATGAGGAAGACCCTATAAGAGCTATATCACAAAGGGCCCCAATAGGAGTACGGGATTCATTTGATAAGGAAGTGGAAGGGATCATAGCTGATAGGCATGTAAAGAGACGTGGACAAACTCCCAGACATGAGTATATGGTAATGTGGAAGGGAAGACCAGAAAGTGAGGCCAGTTGGGAACCAGCCGAAGCACTGTGGCAATTTAAAGACAAGATTCGACAGTTCCACGATGAAGGAGCGACGAGGGCGTCGCCGGATTGAGCATGGGAGAATGTTACGGACCTCCCGAAGTGGGCCATTTTTAGGAGATTCTTAAGGCCCAAAGACGAAAGCTTTAGCCCACTAAAAGCTTCTAGATGATGAAATGTTCTAGAAGGTTTTAAAGAAGACTAAAATATTGTATAGTAGTTGGTGAAGGTAGGTGAATGCAGTAGTTGGGAATCACTTATAACCATTAGATCGAATTGATCTTGACCATTAGATTGTAAAGGCTTTCTGTATATATAGGGGTATTCCCCTCAAATGTAACACACAAGTTATTTGAGTGAATATAGTATACTATCAGAGTTTTTCTCTTTACTTTCTCTCTCTAATATTGTGAGTGTGTTACAGGCTGACTTAGCCTTCCTTAATAAGGTCAGGAACGCTAAGTGCTGCACGGGATCGAGCGATGGAATCCGCCGGTGACATACGCACTCTAATACTTGTAATGCTAGGGTCATATCATCACAGCTCCCACTTTCAATGCTTGTCTGTTTACCGTCAATTCTACTGATATTTTATGCTTTTGCTGCAACAGCTACTGCCCTTTTTCTTTTTCCTTTGTAACAGTAATGAGGTGTGCATTCTTGCTATTTTGGGGGAGGGGTATTAGAATATCTACTATATTCTTTAAAGATGTTCAGCATCACTTTATGGCTGTAGCTGGCCATATATGCTTTGGATTGTATTAATTTCATTTGTATTATGTGTTTGGTGCAGCCTTTGGACAGGACAACTCTTTATTATTAGTGTTGGTGTAGCCTGATATAGGATAAGTAGCCTACCTTACCCAAAAGATAATATCGGATTAGTACATCTCAAAAGGTGAATTTTTAATCTTGACCTTGTCGATAGGATTTGGATATAAATATTCCTTAAATCTATATAGGATATATCATGGGAAATGGAAAGCTGATGAAAGTTGTATCTATGGCTAGGGTTGGCAATTTGGGAACTTGAATTGTACATCGGGACACCAATATGGTTATAAACAGCTTTGTGTTGATAAAAATTGATACGAATAATAAATGAGTTAAACTTGGAAAAGACACGTTTAAATTCATGGCTGATTTTGTGTCCGACACTTAAACCCATTTACAAACCCCTTTATAAAACAAATCCCATAAACGAGTTATGGGTTCGGCCTGTAAACCCGTTTAATATAATAATATTTACATTTTTCTTTGCTCTCTTGTTTTTGCTGCACACTGCTACATGTATTTACTTAGATTAAAGGTTTGATAACTCTCTTCATTTACCTTTTTTACTCCTTCCCAGACACAACTAACACACACACATATTCTCATATCTTCTCGTTTTTTGTCCCCTATACAAATTCATGACGTCTTTTCTCAAGTTGTCTTCTCCAATAACGTATGATCTTTATCTCTTATCCTCCCCCTAAGGGTAGTGAGTAGGTAATATATTCTGAAATCTTTCTAATTAGTTTAGTGGTTGTTCGTTTTTATTGGTTATAATTAGAGTTGCAACATGCATTTGCTCATCACATTGTATCTTCATGAACATAAAATGAGGAGACAGGACAAAGCAAATATCACAATTATTGATGCCGAGAGATACATTTCTCCATTTGTCTTATCTCTTCTACAAGTGTAAATTTAGGTATGGTTTTGTTCCACAAGTGAAAAGTACCATGGTTATAATTGTTCCCATTTTCACAAACTTAAGTAATCTTTCTTTATATCTCTTTCTCATGGACGCCCATTTTTTGAAATCAAGGCACAAGTGAGTTAGATTATAACATTTTTTATGCTTTTGTTATGTTCTTAAATTCTTATTTGAAGTATAGTTTTAGGCAAAATTATATTGATTGGATCCTTTACTTTGTTATCGCCCTCCCAATCAAGTATTTTTTTACTTCAAAAACGTTATTGTATACCTTAATTCATTTTTTTTGTAGTCTAATAACTATCATTTTTATGTTTTGTAATTTATAGTTAAAAGTTGTTTGTGGATTTGAAAATTTGTTGAAATAGGAAGAAAATCAAGTTGATTAAGTAGCCCCAACTTGTTCATTAATTGTGATTAGACACTCTAGAAATTATTTCTACATCAATCATCATAAGTCTGTTATTTAAAATATTCGTATCCAATTTTACAAGCTATAGTTCTTCTAAAATTGATCCTTGTTAGAGATATTCATCTAGGACTTTTATTTGACATGTGGGTGGACTTGCCTTTAGAAGATTCATTGAATTTTATTTCACTAAAACTTTTGTTTGAATTGTAATTTCATATTAAGTGTCAAGAGGTAAAAGCTATGACAATTTTATTATTGTCTTTTTCCCTTTGTAAATATTATATAGATTTATTTGTAACATTTTAGTTAATAAACGAGTTCAATTTGAACACTGATATACTTATTAAACTGGTTGCATTACAGGTCAATTTTTTAGACACAAACCTGTTTAAGTATGGATATGAAACGCAACATAGTAACACAAATCGGCAGCCTTATCTTTGGCTTGGATGGGGATCTCTGGTTCATATCTCATTATATTTCCTTGATAGGATAAATCCATATGCTTAGGGGAGGGATGTGACTTGGTGTAGCATAGTTTATTTTAAAGTGAGTCATATGATAGAATTCCATCACCTTGAGATGCTAAGCTGATATGGCAATATAATATAAATGATAGAGAAATATTTGTTAATCTTTTTGTATTCGTTTCATGTTTGATGTATTATATTTACGAACAAGAATTCTCTTACATGATTAAATCTATCTCTTTGGAGCTTCCTGAAATCAAATCCATCTTAATGGAACTTCATGTAAGCATTTTCTTGTCGATAGAGTGAAGTTCATTTCTTAACAAAGGGGCGAGCATGTTATAGTTTGTCAACCAATGGGATCAGTACAGCAGCAGTTTGTCTAATGGTAATACATGAAGTCTCCCTATAGGCTAGGAGTCAGCAATCAGCTCAACTTTGTTGTTGCTCAATCCATCGTATCAGCTAGTTCTTTTTTTTGGGTGGGGGGGTGGGTTAAGGTAATATATTTACTTACTTGACCCAAGAAAATTACAACCTGAAGGAGGAGCACACTGTTGACCTATGGTATCAAACTAGATATCGGTGGCAAAAGGATATCTAGGTCGATAGCATGGCCACATGCCCTGCAGTGCTCCAAACCAAAATACACAATCTGTTGTAACTAATTACAAACAAGCCTATTAAACCCATGCCTTTTAAAAGTAAACCTACAAAAAAAGGACTGGATGGATCTCAAGATAGATTCCAAAGTGTAAGCGACTTCCCCAAGCCTTCTGCTGTTCCTTTCTTTCCAGATATAATAACAGCCCACTGCTACGGCCTTCCTGTGTGTCTCTCTTATCCTCCTGCAGTTTCCCGGGCTAAGAAAATCTGCAATGCTGTTAAAGGCTGAAGGACATCCTTGAGTCCAAGCCATAAATCCTTCCACCCTTTGCCATAGTTCCTTAGCAAAAGAGCAACTTAAGAGCAAGTGATCATGGGTTTCTTCATCCCACAACATAGGAGACATTTATTTTCAGATAACATGCCCCATTGCACTAATTTATCTTGAGTGAGAAGTTTGGATTGGGCTGTGAGCCATAGAGTGAAGGCATGTCTGGGGGCTATGTTCTTGCTCCACACCGATTTTGCCCATGGAACTTTTTGAAGTTTCATTCTGGCTGCTATATATGCGTTCTTTATAGAGAGGTTCTTGGAAACAGCCTCACTCCAAATAAGTTTGTCATGAGAAGATGATCCTGGTTTGATGTTCCCCGCTGTGGTCATGATATCAAGCCAACGGTCACCAGGAGGCCAGTTCCACTCCTTTACATTTATAAAGGCACTAAGTGTAGGGTCCTTTGGCCAACCAAAAGTCATGCTTGCATTTTCTCCTAGCCACTCCACAAGGGAACCTCTTATATCCTGGATGGCCTATCTGAGAAAGTAGGATATTTGATACAGCATACAGTGTAATGTAATATATATTTTTTTTATAAATATTACTATTGATCTCATTACCCAAAATATGGTACAATTAATCTATATATTTTATATACTCCATGTTAAATAAATTTTCTGAAGCTTTCCATATGCTGATTTTGATGCATAATATTCAAGCAGCTTATGCTTGGATTATTAGACATATGATAGTACAAGAAAATTCTGTGCCTTATCCAGTCCTATCCTCATTATATCTAATTTTTACTTTAATTCCAACATCGAAATGGGGCTGCTGTGTTTATAATTTAGTTGTAAATTGGTAATATCTTCCATTTGAGCCTATTGAGGGATGGCTGTTCACGAATGATACATTTTTATTTTAATAATATATATATTGGGTTTTAACAGAACTGTCTTAGAAGTCTTCTACTTTCTGATGATTCCAAAAAAGACAGTATAACTTGTACATTGATGATTGTGCCTTCAGGAGGAGGCTGTTGATGTGGTCACGGGCCCCATTGCTGCTTGTTCTACACTGCTGCAGCCAAAAATTGCTTCTGGTAAAGAGTCAAGTTCCATGGAAAAGCATGAGAAGTTTACCAGGTGTGAAGAGGAAAAACAGGCTTCATTAGGCAATAAAAATTCTCTGCAGGGGGACAAGTCATCTGGAAGGCTGCCCTCCCCATCCTCAAAGCAACCAATCACAGTGAGCACACGAGCACAAGATTGTCTATCCAGTGATCCATACTGCACTGAAAAGATTCCAAATTTGCCTCCTAAGGTGAACGTGCCAAAAAATTTCAGCTCACCTTCAAGTTCAGCTGTTGGAGTTCCAAAGGGCAATCTAGGTCCTGCTGGCAACAAAGTGAAAGCACGGGACTTTGCACCTGAGAAAGCAGAAACTGTTGTCGTTCTAATGTGCAATCAGGCTCCTTTTGAAGTGAAAGTGGAAGCTCAAAACTCCTCATCTGAAAAGGTAGATTGTACCAGGGTGAGTCCTGCTGGTGTCAAGGTAAAAGCACAGGACTTTGCACCTGAGAAAGCAGAAACCATCGCTGTTTCAACATGCAATCAGGCTTCTTTAAAAGTGAAAGTGGAAGCTCAAGACTCCTCATCTGAAAAGGCAGATTGTACCAGGGTGAGTCCCAAATTAGCATCTAAATTGGGTAGGCAAAACGGGTGCAGTCCTGCACTTGTAAACTTTGTGAAGTTGAATACTTGTTCTGTTTCAAAGGGGAACCTGGGTCATTCTGGAGCGGGTGGAATTGTGCGTGATTCATCTGGGAAATGGATTTTTGGCTATGTTCGAAATCTTGGAGACTCTAACAGTTTACGAGCTGAATTGTGGGCTTTATTTGAAGGCTTAATTCTTGTTTGGGACGAAGGTTTCAAAAAGGTTTTCGTGGAATGTGACTCTTATCCAGCATGTGAAAGCTTGAAGGGAGCTCCTTCTGTGGATGATCCTAACAGAAATATTTTACAGGGTTGTAAGGAACTTCTCTTACGAGACTGGACTTGCCGTGTAAATTATTCGAGCAAAGGAAGCATGCAAGCTAGTTGGATGGCCAACCATCTTGAAAACCTTGATTTGGGACAGCTGGTCATTTTTGAGAGTCCACCTTTAGGGTTGGTTCAGGCAGACAATGGTACGTGATCCCTATTGTTGTCAAATGTACTGATATAGGAGGTAGGATAGGCCATATTATCGTAGAAATACGTGGGACTGACAGATCTCATACACTCCATAAATATAGCATTAGACTTTACAGAGGCACCTTAACTACAGAGTTACGATAGACACGTCGACGCTTCATCCAGATACATTTTTTCTCCAAAGAGTGTGTCAAGCTTGGAGGCTGCGATTGTCATATCACTGCTTTTTATCTTCTGATCTTTTTCTAACATGTATTCACACGGTCATTAGGAGCTTGGTTCTTGTTGCAGGCTTGCAGCCCCCGTAAAGTGGGGTGGTTAAGATATGGTACGTACAGCTTTGCTATTGTAAAATGAATAGAGCTCTTGGTTCTGCATGCTGTCATTTTCAAAAGACTCGGTATAGCTTCAGGTTGTAAATACATTTTGAGCATATGTGATGAATATTTATTTTGTATTTGAAGGCAATGCACGTCCTCTTATTCTGCAACTCGTGGTTAGGACATGGCTGTTCAATTTACTCTGTTTAGATATTGAAGCAGGAGAATAAAAAATATGTATGTCCTATTGGACCAATGATTGATTTTTAAGTTGCAAGGGTGTAAAGAGTGGCTTTCCTAGTTTGTTTCTGGTATTTTTTTACTTCGTATCCTAACTGAGATTTTTCACTGTTACGAGGGTTCTTCTTCGTCTTCTTTTAAAGAAAAAAAAAAAATTAGTTCTTAGTTACGTAAATGGTTCTTTTCTTTTTCCCAAGAATATAACATGAGTTTTGTGTTATTATTTATTTTTTATGTACTCATTATTTTTTCAGTCCATGATTAGCTTACAATAAAAGTGGTTCTAATAAAGTTATAATTTAATTTGTCATTATGTAAGTGAAGAGATGGTAATAGAGATATTTAAAGTGAAAAAATCAATTGAAAGAAAAGAGGAAAAATCTAGATGTGGAATAATATATGCATGGAAAGTGTAAAGGCTTGTGAAAGTTCAAATCATGTGATTGAAAAAAACTGAGAATTTAATGGAACTTAGACAGACATGTTTTCTTGTTAATTGACCCTCGGGACTAGGGTTAATTTGGGTACTAAAAAGGTGTTTTGCATCCGACCTTCATGCAATTCGACTTCCTATTTCCTCGAAATAACAGTCTCCAGTGTCTTCGTTATTTCATGTTCTAACATCATCAGACATGGATTTGACGTATATTGTACTATTTGACAGAATTCATAATTTGAAGAAAAATTGTGAAAGATAAATGGATAAAAGAAAGCAGTTTGGAAAAATCAAGTTGTAAGCTTCTTGTTCTCTTCTCTATCATATAGGCTACAATTGGTTCTAAGTGTTAAATGCAGCATTTAAAATGAAGGAGACTTTCATATATTTATTTTAAATGCTGAAGCTACTCAGTATCAACGCCGCATTAGATTCAATATTGTAGATTATTCGATGCAATCCCTTATTAATATAAATTAAATTTTAATTTTGATAAATTACATCGACTGCTCAATAATTTTAAAATTATATCAATATTTTTACTTCTTAAATTCGAACATATTCTCACGTAGACGTTGGATTTGGTCAGACTCAGAGGAATGAAGTGGCAATGCAAACTTTTAACAAATGTGAGAATTCCGCGATCACCACCGACTGCGATGGTGAATAGAGATGTGTAAGAAAGCTGATGCTGAATGGAAATTCTTTAGGTGGAGTTGAGAGTTTTCTGAAGGTGTGGAAAAGCATAGAGCAGGAACAGACTTTCAGCATTACTATGCAAGTGAATTAATAATGGGACCAAACCATCGTCAAGATCGATGGATTTAATGAGCTAGTACGCTACAATTCGTTAATAAGCGGGTTAGTATTTCAGGTTCAATTTTTCCTACCACGAATTGGTGGATTAATGGAGCCAATCCATCAACTTACCATATTTAACTTATTTTATATAATTATCTATGAATTTGCTAAGATCTTTTTAATGCAAAAAAATAAATAAATAATATTATAAAACACAACTACTAAAAACAAATGTTGCTTTCAATTAAAATTTAGGCAAATTGGTATTTACCTATTAGAAAAAAAATAGATAATCCTATTATAAACAGTTTTACTAATTCCAATATATTGACATCCAAAATATACATATACCAAGAAGATTTAAACATCCCGCTCCTAAATTTGTTAGTCTCATATATTATTTTTTAAGGAGCTCTTCAATCTTGTGCATTATGTCCCCACAAGCACACAAAATGTTATTTATTTTAGGGGAAATCAAGTCTGAATTGATCTCCAATGTTGCAATTTTTTAAGTGCACCATCCAAAATATGGCAGATAGAATGTTGGTATTGCCCATTGGAGTCGGTATTTCTTGCCACTTGACTAGCTTGGGAGTTACAGCCTTAATATCAGGTATTTTTTCCTATGGAAAGCCCCAAAAACTCATATGTCCTATGTTGGAGAAGCTGGATGATGTTATCATGTTCGAATTTCGCATCATGCACCAGGGAATTTCTTGAGTGCTGGGTTATCCATAGCAAACCTGATGCATGCTGGTTATTGCAAACCCAATGAGGTCCTCGTTCCATTACCCACTTGCCACAAAAAGAACTTTAAGCTAAGAAAATGATGATCACAATTTGAGTAAAAATGGCGATAGCAACAACTTTATCCTAAGCTTTTAACGTATCAATTACCAATTGCGATGGTGTTCAGAATTTCCATCGACCCGGCCATTCTCATGTGCTAATGTTCGTAGTTTGTGAAGAAGATGGCTTAGGGGCTTTTCCTTTTTCTTTTCTCCCTTTTTTTTTTTTCTATTTTCTTCTACTTTTATTTCAATGACCATTGAAGCTCCTGTGTTTTTTCATTAACCTAATCTTATGTCATTGGGCCAAAGTTAAATGATCAACAAAATTTATCTTCAATATAACTTCACCTAATTCTATAATCCCAAATGAGTATCAGAATGTTTTGAGATCCATAATCTGCATAAGCCCTGAATCCTCTTAGGCTTTTGCTTTTAATTCAATAGTCCTTCACAGGATGGCTTTCCAGTAATAATATGTAAGATGTATAGCACTATATAGATGGAAGTCATTTTTGGGAAATTTGAGTTTAGTTGAACACAGAGTTTAGTTCACAATTGAAATAATGTAAAGGCCAAATATTGCAACGTGAACACAGATAGATACATTCTATCAATTATTGTCTCTGTTCTCTTGCAAAAGGGAAAAAAAAAAAAAGGAAAAAAAATCTTTATCCTCTTTTACATCCAGAAGAAAAGAGGGAAGCATCATAGTGCAACAATTGAGTTACACGTTTGGTGATATGTATGTCAAGGGTCCATAGCCTCAAGCTTGAAACGGCCTCTTCGAAAATGCAATGTTGAGGCTCTGCATATGCATCCTCCCTCATCCTATCCCTGGAGTAGCCACAATGCGCTTTGTTCACGGGATAAGTACTTTGCATGAACAAAGAAACTAATTACTTCACTCCATCATGGCCAGACTAGCGAATAGACCCCACAAGAAATATGAAAAAATTGCTCATGTAAGTAACTCCATAACCGGCCACGATAAAGGCTTCCTATACTGCCTCCATCTCTCCATGAGTAAGCCCTGCTCCTTAAAGAATTAACAAAAATGAGGTGAACAATGACAAAATTGAGGCCTCCCCCGTGGTGGAGGCATTGAGAATTGCTTGTGTGCATGTTATCTCCGGAATTTTAGTGTAGCATGTCCAGTCTCCCCAAGATGCTTGTGTAGTTTGTTCCTGAATGGTTGAAAAAGAAACAGGTTAGATGCCAGGAAAAACATTTACAGGAATGTTATCAACTGTGCTGATCGCTATGATATTACCTTGACTCAAATTCTTCTCCACAAGTTTCACATATATGGTCAACATTTTTGGATGTTCCCTGAAATGACATCAAGGTGATATCAGCTCAGAAAAACGCCAACAACAAACATTTATCTTACACACACCGAAATTTTATACTTTATGGGAACTAGGTCGGTGCAATGAAATGATAGAAAGCTTACATGAGCAAAAATAAGAATTTTCCAATCTCACCCAAGGATTAGGATTAAGATAAACTCAGAAAGTTGATCCAAAAGATTCAAAAATCCACAATAACGCAAAAAAAAAAATCAAAAAGCAACAAGCACTAATGCTCGCATTCAGTCCAGTTCCAACAAATTACTCCATACTAAAGATGTTCTTGCCTAAATGCACTGAAATTACAAGCATGTACAGCAAAATAACTGGCTTCTTTAGTTGGGCATATGAAAATAGAAGTGTAACACATTGAATATAAAACTATATATGTACATTTTTGTCTGAAGTTCTTGTGTGATGTAGAAGGTACATCAAATCACCAAGCTTTATGGAGGTCTATATGGCTCAATTTGTTTGCACAAGATGTAATTTTTATTTAGAACAACTTGGTTTCCTTCTACTATGTAAAAAACATAAATAGTACTATTACTATATAATACAACACATATAACTATCAAAAAGACTGGTTCAAGTGTAAAGCAGTAGACAATGCATCCAGGGAGCAATGATCTGTGAAAAGGAAATAGAACTAAAAAATAATTTCCAATAGTGATGGAAGCAAATGAGCCTATTGAATTCATAGTGGCTATGTCAGAAGCCACACTAGAAAAAAAAAAAAAAGTGCATTATCTTTATTATTCATTCATTGACAATTTCCTAAGGCAAATTCATTACTTTGACGAGTTATGCCTCCATGCACATTAAACCGAATGTTTCTGTCAGTTACGTAAAAATGAGGGAAGAATAAAGAGTGAAAATAATCAATATCCAGCTTAATGTAACCATTTGGAAGAATCATAAATTACAAGCTATTGGTAGGTAGGACAACAACGTTGAGGTCAAAAAACCAAGACTACAGAAAAAAAAAAAAAAAAAAAAAGAAGAAAGATAAAATAAGCAGACAAAGCAGGAAATTACGAGTTCAATTCAAATTAACAATAAAAAACAGAAGTAAGCAATAGGCCATTTTACCTTAGCTTTTCTCCCTTTAGATGAGTTCTTTAATTTAACGTTAGTGTCTGCCTTTATTGTTGCTTTTTTATTGTTTCCCACCGATAGTCCAACTTCCTCTTTCTCCTCCTTTTCAGTCTTTTCAAAGGAACAGGAATTAGAATACTCCATGTTCAAATTGTCAAATCCACCGGCTTCCTCATGTCTATTAGCAACTTCACCATCACTAATATCCATAACTGTAGAGTTTTTCTTACGCCTATCTTTCTTACCCCCACGATTCTTCCTATTACTTTTCCTGTTATCATACTCCATGAACTCTGTCCTTTCTCCACCATTCTGAACTCCCATCTGATTATGGAGAGTTTCCATTGAAGCCATCTTCGTCCTGTTCTTCTGCCCTGAAAGCATTGCCTCAAGAACACTTATATCATCCACATCGCTGTTATTACCATCACCACCAGAAGTCCCTGTAGCTTCCTTAGCATCTTCCACCCTATCATCCTCATCAACTTCACTTAGCCTCTCTTCCTTTTCCTCTACTTTGTAGGCCACTGCGGTCTCCTCCTCCTCTGTACCATCATCACCACATCCCTGGATATGCAAATCCTCCTCCATTTTCCTACCTGTTTCCTCCACACTGATTTCTCTCGACTCCTCCTCATCCTCAAAACCATCATTTTCATCCTCTTCAACAAAACTTTCCCGCAAAGTGGCAACCTTCTCCTTATGCTTCTTTGACTTCTCGTGATTTTCCCACTGCTTCTGGCTCTTAAACTTCTTCCCACACACAACACAATATAATTGCTTTCCCTCCTCATCTTTCCCCTCCTCTTCCCCTTCATCCCTGAAGCCCATTTCCACCTCCTCCTCATCAACCCTTGCCCACTCGGGCTCCTCATATGCCTTGGCTTTCTCCAACCTCTCTCTCTCCAGCTTCTTCTTCCTTTCCCTCTCTTCCTCCTTCCTCTTCTCACTCTGCATATTCCTCTTAACCATCATATCCACAACCCTCTTGTCCCTCTTTTTAACAAATTCTGCTAAACCCCTCACCGTCTCATTGAATTCCCTCCTAGCTTTCTTCCTCAACTTCTTATTCTCCTCCTCCATAACCCGTCTCGACTTCCTATTGACCCCTGCAGCAGCATCATACATATCCACCCAGCCAAAATCCATCACAGTACTAAACCCTAACCAATAATTATAAAATGCAGTAACTTGCTCATACGAACTGTCTAAATTCCCCATCAACGGTGCCTCCTTTACGACATGAATCCCTAACGATAACTTCCTAGCATAATTCAACTCATTACAATAAATTCTATCAAACAAATCCGAATAAACCTTATAGAATCCTTTACCGGCGTCCGAATACCCCGCATACACCGTATTCGAGAAGAAAGAGAAAAGATTGGGGATCGGTGACGAAGAGGAGCTGTTAGGATTAGGATCGGAGAACAGGATTTGGGAGCGATGAGAGTCGTACCAAGAGCGTTCTTTAGGGTCGGAGAGAACTTCATAAGCATTAACGAGTTCTTGAAACTTGGCCGTGGCTTCGGATTGAGATAAGCCGGATTGAATGAGCTTGTCGGGGTGGAGTTGGAGAGCGAGCTTCTTGTAAGCTGATCGGATTTCGTCGGGCGAACAGTCTCGCCGGACACCTAGGACTTCGTAGTAGCACCGCTTCTCCGTAGCCGCCATGGATGGAGCCGGAGGAGGGGGTCCGTTGTTGCGTTTGCTCCTTGGAGGGAAGAAGTGTTAGGTTTCAATTAATTCAATGGTGTTTTCTTTTATTTTATTCATTATTTCGTTAACGTGTGGTATTCTAACAAAATGTTCGGCAAACTTTAGAAATGAAATACGTAAAAATCAGTAGAAATTAAAAGAGTGGAAAAGAATAAAAATAAAAAAAAAAATGAAAATGGTAATATTTTAGTAAACATATGAATTAGTGGTGATGTTTTTTAACTTCATTTTATTTCTATTTATTTTCACCCTTTTCTTTTCAAAATTGGAGAGAAGTATAGTGACTTTAAAAATAGAAAAATTTTTACTCTTTTCTTTTCATTTCTTTAAATTTCTATCTTCATTTTACATTACGAAATATAAACTTTTCATTCATTTTCATTGGTTTTATTTTATTTCTACTTGTACAAACACAATATAAGATTTATTATGGATTAATGTATTTAATATAAACATTTATCAAACTTTTAAGATTGGATTATATATGCGAGAATATGAGTAAATAAATGTATAAACTTTCTTTAAAATCTATTACAAATATATAATTTCGAAAGTCTTTTTTTTTTTTTTTTACATTCACAACTTTCCAATTGTTATACCTTTTTAGTTCAAAATTAGTATCTCTTCAAGAAATTGTATTTGGTTATTTGATTTTTCTTTTATTAAAAATTAGTTAATGCCCTGCATATGTTACGGACCTCTCAAAATGGGCTATTCTCAGGAGGTTCCTAAGGCCCAAGACTAAAGCCCAGTCCTTTAAAAGCTTTTAGAAGATAAAAAACTCTAAAAAGTTCTAGAGAAGTCTAGAATCTTGTATAATAGTAGGTGGGGTAAGTGAATGTGGTAGTTGGGAGTCAATTGTAACCGTTAGATCGGATTGATCTCAACCATTAAATTGTAAAGGTTTTCTGTATATATAGGGGGTTCCCCTCAAATGTAATACACAATTCATTTTGAGTGAATACAACATACCTTTAGAGTTTCTCTCTCTAAACATTGTGAGTGTGTTACAAGCTGACTTAGCCTTCCTTAATGTGGTCATGAATGCTAAGTGTCACACAAGATCGAGTGACGGAATCCGCTCGTGACAAGTGGTATCAGAGCCTGAAAAAGGACTACTTGTGGAGAAAATATCATCTGGAGGAGACAACAATAACACTTCAATGGTCGATGAGTTAGCCGACCATGATGATCGCCATGTTACCAGACAAAGGGCTAGGTCTTGGGACTTGCTGAACTCCTTCCTTAATAGAATGAATAAGGCAGAGTTAAGCATTGTTGAGGTCAAGGAACAATTTGACGAGTCTCAAGGTAGTCTTGAGGAAATGGAAGAAGAACTCCGAGGCAAATTGCAAGGAGCACTGAATCGAGCAGTAGAAGAGCTTAGGCAGCATGGAAATGTTATTGAAGAGAAGGGTGATGCTCTCCAAGTCCGAGTTACGGCTTTAAAAACAAAGGAAGAGGCTTATGAAGCTAAGATGGATGCAGTGGTAGTAGCCATGCGTTAGGAGATTGAAGATCTCAAGACGCAATTGACAGCTTATCGGATTGCTGTTGTGAATGGAGTGACCATCCAGATGGGCCATAGGGTCGATGTTCCAAAGCCAAAGCATTTTAACGGAACGCAGTCCGCGCGGGAAGTAGACAACTTCTTATGAAGAGTGGAACAATACTTTAACGCTGTAGGAATCTTAGATGATGCTGGAAAGGTACGTACTGCTACTGTGTATCTGAAAGACTCTGCTATGATATGATGGCATAGGAGGGCAGCTGATATCAACATATGGGATAGCTTTGTACAAGAGCTGAAAGGTCAATTCTCCTCTCAAAATGCTACTAAGGAAGCAAAGGTGAAATTGCGTCACCTAACCCATAAGGGTGACATAAAGCAATATGTAAAAAAATTTTCAGAGTTGATGTTAGAAATCCCAAACCTCAACCAAGAAGATGCTTTGGTAATGTTTGTGGATGGCTTAAAGCCCTGGGCTAAATTAGAACTGAAGCGAAGGGGAGTGGAAGACATTTCTAAGGTTATAGCAGTTGTTGAAAGCTTAATGGAATTTCGGAAGACAAATCCTAAGATCACAGGGGGAAGATGGAAAGGGGGAGCTGAAAGGGAGAAGAGTGGGAGTTCTTCCAAAGGGAAAACCAAAGCAGAAGAAAGAGATATCGATCGAGGTAGAACTCGTGAAGGGAGAGATGGGGAAAGATGGAGATCTCGTGAATTGAAATGTTATTTCTGCAATGGTCCCCATTATGCCAGGGAGTGTCCGAAGAAAGAGAGATTGGCGGCGCTAGTAGCAGGTGAAAGCTCAGATGATGGGGATGAGGCTCAGTTAGGGTCAGTTCGTTTACTCAGTGCCATGAAGTCTCAAGTTAACGAAAGAAAAGGATTGATGTATACCGAAGTATTGGTAGTAGGTAAGAAACTTAATGCCCTAGTAGATACAGGGGCATCTCATCTTTTCATTTCTAATATGGTAGCAAAGAAGTTGGAGCTAAAAGTGGAGGAGACCAAAACATGGCTCAAAACAGTTAACTCAAAAGAAGTTCCCACTATGGGTGTAGCCAAGGGGATAGAGCTCAATATTAGGGGTTGGCAGGGAAAGGAGACGGTTGAAGTAGTGCCAATGGATGATTTTCAGTTTGTGATTGGGATGGATTTCCTTGATCGCATTGATGCACTTATCGTACTGCGGGCTAACTGCATTTGTGTACTTGATCACAACTCACAGTATGTAGTCCCCGTCAAAAGGAAGGTAGGCCAAGCCACCAAATTTCTATCAGCTATGCAATTGGAAAAGAGACTCAAGAAGAATGAAGTTACTTATTTGGCTGCCTTAAAAGTCAGGGAAGAGACTATTGGCCAAGAAAGGGTTCCACCTCGAGTGGGGGAGATATCGGAAGAATTTAGGGATATAATGCCGCCAATGTTGCCCAAGAAGCTACCACTAAGAAGAGAGGTAGACCATGTGATAGAATTGGAACTTGGAGCCAAGCCACTTGCCGCCGTCCCATATAGGATGTCACCTCCAGAATTAGAAGAGTTAAGGCAACAATTGAAGGAATTACTAGAAGCAGGTTTCATTAGACCTTCAAAGGCACCTTTTGGAGCTCCTGTGCTTTTTCAGAAGAAACAAGATGGATCACTCCGAATGTGTATTGATTATCGAGCCCTAAATAAGGTCACTATAAAGAATAAGTATCCCATTCCACTGGTTTCGGACCTATTCGACAGGTTGGGAGAAGCTAGATACTTCTCCAAATTAGATTTACGGTCGGGATATCACCAAGTGAGGATTGCAGAAGGAGACAAACCCAAGACCACTTGTGTTACAAGGTATGGTGCTTTTGAATTCCTGGTCATGCCGTTCGGCCTTACCAATGCCCCGGCTACTTTCTGTACACTTATGAATCATGTTTTAGCCCCCTTTATTGATTAATTTGTAGTAGTATACTTGGATGACATTATGATTTATAGTAAGACATTGGAGGAACATAGAGAGCACCTTCGCTCGGTATTCTTAGCTTTGAGAAGGAATGATCTATATGTGAAACTGAAGGAATGTGCTTTTGCATAAGAAGAGGTGACGTCCCTTGGTCACATAGTGGGGAGCGGAAAGATTAGAATGAATGAAGGAAAGATACGAGCCATCTGGGATTGGAAGGAACCCACC
Organism: Lumnitzera littorea; assembly: GCA_024138015.1. Classification (NCBI taxonomy): domain Eukaryota; kingdom Viridiplantae; phylum Streptophyta; class Magnoliopsida; order Myrtales; family Combretaceae; genus Lumnitzera; species Lumnitzera littorea. The sequence goes on along the minus strand of JAMXBB010000004.1, from coordinate 102,199,634 downwards.
AAGCCTACTAAGCTAAGATCCTTCTTTGGCTTGGTGAATTACTATAGAAGATTCATTAAGGGCTATTTAAGGATAGCGAGCCCATTGACAGACTTACTCAAAAAGAATACCCATGGAATTGGAGTACAGATAGACAATAGGCATTCTAGACCTTGAAGATGGCAATCACTAAAGAGATAGTCCTTCTCCTTCCTAACTTTGGCAAACCCTTTGAGGTATGTACAGATGTTAGTGATTTTGCTATTGGAGGGGTTTTAATGCAGGAAGGACACCTGTGGCATTTGAAAATCGGAAGTTGAATGACACAGAGAAGCAATATCCAGAGCATGAAAAGGACATGACGGCGATAATACACTGTCTCCAGGTATAGAGGCACTACTTGTTAGGGAAGAAGTTTGTGGTCAAAATTGACAATATGACCATTAGCTACTTTCAGACTCAAAAGAAGCTCTCTCCTAAGCAAGCCCAATGGCAGATTTTCCTAGCAGAATTTGATTTCGACCTTAAACATAAGTCTGGTAAGACTAACATTGTGGCGGATGCTTTGAGCCGAAGGGTTGGGTTGGCAGCCATCAGCAAACCTGAAAGCAACTTCGTTGATAGAATTTAAGAAGGGATGGAGAATGATAAATAAGCTAAAGCTCTATTGATCCAATGTCAAGAAGGGAAAACGAGGAGATTTTAGCAAGAGAATGGACTAATATATATAAAGGGACAACGAATTTATGTGCCTCGCTCCTTGAACCTAAGAAGGGAGATACTTAAAGAATGTCATGATTCTAAATAGGCAGGTCATCCAGGAATGCACCGCACTCAAACCCTACTAGAAGAAAAGTATTTTTTACCACACATGAGGGAAGATGTTGAGAGCTATGTCCGAACTTGTCTCGTGTGCCAACAAGACAAAGTTGAACACAAGGCAACTTCGGGACTACTAGAGCCTCTTCCCATTCCTGAATGGCCATTAGAGAGTGTTTCTATGGACTTTATTGTAAGTTTGCCCTGATCGGAAGGGTATGGTACAATCATGGTTATGGTAGACAGGGTTTTCAAAATACGCGACTTTTGTTCCAACAACAAAAGAGTGCCCGGCAGATGAGGCTGCCCGATTGTTCCTGAAACATGTAGTAAAGTATTGAGGCTTGCCAAGAAACATTGTAAGTGATCGAGATGGGCGATTCACAGGGAAATTTTGGACAGAATTGTTCAAACTTCTGGGATCCGAGTTGAACTTTTCAACTAGTTTGCATCCTTAGACGGATGGTCAGACGGAGCGAGTAAATGCTTTAGTAGAATTATACTTAAGGTATTTTGTAGGAGCTAACCAGCGCGATTGGACCAAGTTGTTAGATATGGCGTAGTTCTTATTTAACCTACAGAAGAATGAGTCCATCGGACAAAGTCCTTCCGAGAACGTCTTGGAAAGGCAACCCTTAACTCTCCATACAGTGACAATGGGATATACGGGGTCCAGCCCTCACGCATATAAATTTGCAAGGGAATGGCAAGAAAATCACGACTTAGCTCGGACATATTTAGACCGAGCTATTAAGAGAATGAAGAAAATTGCAGACAAGAAGCGTAGGTCGATGGAATGTCAAATAGGTGACTAAGTGCTTGTTAAGTTACATTTGATACAACGTACGAACGGACAACTGCATAAAGGTCTAATGAGGCGCTACGAGAGTCCATTCCCAATTGTGAAACGAATGAGGTAAGTGTCTTATAAATTGGAACTTCCATCCAAGCTGAAATTCCACCCGGTTTTTCATGTGAGCATGCTAAAACCCTTCCATAAGGATGAGGAAGACCCTAGAAGAGCCATATCACAAAAGGCCCCAACAGGAGTACGGGATTCATTTGATAAGGAAGTTAAAGGGATCATAGCTGATAGATACGTGAGGAGACGTGGACAGACTCCTAAACATGAGTATATGGTAATGTGGAAGGAAAGACCAGAGAGTGAGGCCAGTTGGGAACCAGCTGAAGCACTATAGCAATTCAAAGACAAGATTCAAAACTTCCATGATGAACGCGTGACAAGGGCGTCGCCGGATTGAGCGGGGGAGAATGTTACAGACCTCCCAAAATGGGCCATTCCCAGGAGGTTCCTAAGGCCCAAGACTAAAGCCCAGTCCCTTAAAAACTTCTAGAAGATGAAAAGCACTAGAAGGTTCCAGAGAAGTCCAGAATCTTATGTAATAGTAGGTGGGGTAGGTGAATGTGATAGTTAAGAGTCAATTGTAACCATTAGATCGGATTGATCTCAACCATTAAATTGTAAAGGCTTTCTGTATATATAGGGAGTTTCCCCTCAGATGTAATACACAATTCATTTTGAGTGAATATAATATTCTTTTAAAGTTTCTCTCTCTACTTTCTCTTTCTAAACATTGTGAGTATGTTACAGGCTGACTTAGCCTTTCTTAGTGTGGTCAGGAACGCTAAATACCGTACGGGATCGAGTGACAAAATCCGCCTGTGACACATACATGTTTTATTTTAAAATATATTTATATTAGTGAAAATAAAATATTAACTCAAATAATGATCATAATTAATAAGTTGATAAATTTATATTTAAAAGATTGTGTGAATTTTTTATTTAATTGTATTAATATATCTTATATATTGTAATCTTTGTACCTATTAATAGCCATATAAAATATCATACTATTTAGAAAAAATATAATCTTTTGAGTTATAAGATTATAATACCATATAACCAGAGTTCCATCATTTTACATCCAATTATGTAAAGGTTGCAACTATTTAACAAATATCATCCTATATATAAACAATATGTCTCTTGAAAAATTAAAATATATGGATAATAAACTATTATTAATGAAAAATTACAAATAATAAAATATTTCTAAAAAGGAATAAAAAATATTATAAGAGGGAGAATTGAAGAGTCATATCATTATCGATTATTTCATAATAGGCTGTTATTTTTGTTATATTAAAATACGACATTAATGTGATGACTTTTTAATGAAACATAATAACATGAAAATATAATATCAAATAGGTACTATAATAAAATATATTTCAAATTTATTATATTAGATAAAAAATAATATACAATAGATAAGTTTTTTGCAATACTCAATAAAAAAGATTAAAGGTACTACTTTTTCCACCAAAATGTGCTCCTCAGGTAAAGTAATAGTTTCTTCCTTTTTCTTTTTTTCTAATCGCAAGGTAATAAATATATTTGAAAAATATCGAAATTGTTACGTTAAAAATAATTGGTTATAATTTTTTTTAACCATATGTTAACCGCTACAGCTAAATTTAATATAAGAAATATATAATATATTACATTATCATGTTAATACTAAATGGTGTACAAAATGATGTACCATTTAGAAAGAAAGTATAAATAATATTATAATTTTTTTTTAATTATGGATAATTACTATTATTAAATTCAATATAAAAATATATATAATATATGACATTACCATGTAAATATTTAGTGGTTTTCATGAAATGCTACATTATCTGGAAAGAAACTATAAATGATTATGATAAAAAGTATTATATTTTAAAATGAAATATACTTTAAAACATAAAATATATTTTATATTTTAAAATATAAAATATATTATGAATGTGAAAGTATTATATTTATATTTCAAATATAAAATGAAATATTATGAATGTGAAAATTTGTGTTTCTTTGCATTAGATTATACAAATGATATAACTATAAGGATTTTTTTATGATCTTATCTTTTTTTTTTATTGAAACCGTACCACCATTTATCTCACTCTTTATTTAATCATTTTTAAATCTAAATTATTGAACAAATTATGAATAAAATAATTCAAATTTAAAAACATGAAAATAGATAATGAGATAAATGAGTAATGAAATGCATTAGCTCAATCTGCTACACAAAGATAACAAAAGTAAATTGTATTTAACGGGTTTTACTTTCATACATTATGTTGGTAAATATTAAATGAGGAAATTAAATTTATGAAAATGGGTAAGGCTTATGACTATCATCATTTTTAACATATATTATATTTGAATCTTTTATTTTAGACACGTGCATAACCAGTATGTATTTGTCATGTGCATGCAATCCCACAACCTAATAGTAAGATGCAATAACTCAAGACATTACTATAACAAATCGGTATCTATTTATTGTAAAATATAGCTTTAGAAACTTTTACCTTTTTATATTTTATATTTTCTTATAGCACATTTGTTTATGTTATCACGACATTTGTCATTTATGATATATTTCACTTTCCATAAATAATATAAATTGTAAATTAGAAGTAAATGCTTATTGGTATCAATATTAATTGTCTTTATTTTAAGATGTTATAGTAATTTTATCATTTATAAGTCATGATAATAAGTCCATCATTTTAGGGACTTCAAAATGCTACAAAAATTTCTTAATGAATTTTATCCCTTTCATGAAACATTTTCATTTTCATTTTCATTTTATTTTTAGTGTAGAGTCACTGCTATTTACAAACCATGATAAATAATAGACAATTAATGAATTATGAATAATTTCTTTCTAATAACTTGAATTGTTTTAAGTTATTTTTTAATGCATTTTAAATTGTGTTTATATAGGTAAATTACACAACAATTTGTTATTGATGATATATCTCAATTTTTATAAAAAATTTGAAGTATAAATCAAAAGCAAATCGTTATTATTGTCAATGTTGATTGTCCTTATTTTAAGTATAATAGAGTAATTTAAAATATAGCATAATTATTGAATCAAGCTATACAAACCAAAAAAAAAAAAGGGTAATACATAAACAGCTTTAACAACGTATGGAAAAAAAAAATTTATAGAACTATATTATATATGGTTATATGACAAAAGGAAGACATGAAAAATAAAATATAAGCTAATTTAGAGGATAAATTATCCCATGATGCGACATATATGGTTATTTTAGATCTCGAGGAATTCAATCTAATATTTATTTTAGTTTGAGATTAATGAAAATGTAAATTTTATGTTAAATATATGAGCTTTTCGTTTTATTCTTTTAAATTTAGCTCAAATCCTATATGAGTTATAGGGACTTTAAAGAATAAAAATTACGTTGAAATACTTGTGTATCCTTGTTCATATGTTTCGACGAAGCTTTTGATAAAGATAATTGCATCCATAGAACATATTTCATTAAATAAACCAATCGAGCTTCAAATTAAAATGATTTTATGGGTCATGAGTGAACTAAAACTCAGGATTATGGAGATGACTGTTGGACAAGAACAACCTCATCCCCATGCCAAACTCTGAGACGGAGTGTTCTTAGCTGGGATAAATATATTTTTAGTCATCAATTCCTCTTCAACTTTGATTTGAGTTCTTATTTATTTTTTTTCTTAATGAGAATTTTCATATTTATAAACATTTATAAAAGAGGATTTTTTTTAACACCATTAACTTATCAGTTAATATATCACATATGATAGGCAATTATATCAGATACATAATATAATAGAATGTATGAAAACAAATGAAATTATAAAAAAATATAAAAATAATACAAAGAAGGAAATAAGGGTAACTGGAACAGCCCAATTGAGTTGTGATTGACACAAAAGCATGGGTCGCTTGACCCATTGGTGGTGGATAGTGGATAGCAGCCGCCACTGCCAACCCCACCTACACCAAACCCCATTGCTATTTTTTTAAAAAAATAAAGCATCAAAGCACGACAAAATATTTTTAAGTTTTGATTTTTTTCCTTAAAAAGAAAAATTTGGTGGGTGGGCAACTACATACCATAATTAGTAAGCCGAATGACAGAAGATTTTTAAGGAGATCACGATCAACTTTTTATTTTTATTTTTATTTTTAAATTTCTATTTCTATTAATTCACTCAACTAATGTGTAAAATTATACTATTTAATTGGATTAATAAATTGGACCAGTCAAATTACGTCAAAACATTTATGGAAAAAACTAAAAAAGTTACGAAAGTCTAATTTTGTAAACTTGCTGCTCCATGAGTAATCCTCTGCTTCACGAGGCATAATCCAATCCTATGTAAATGTCTAGGCTAAATGCACCAATAAGCAGGCTCTCATACTTTCACTTTCATACTAATAAGCTCTTGAAAATTGTGAATTTAAGAAGTTGAGTTGTTTCAGTATTATGTTTTTAATCAACATTCTCCACAAAGAGGCTGAAAAAAAATCAAATAAACCATCCTTAAAGCTCAATTTGAGCTTTCTTATAGAAAATCAAAACTCAATTAAAATTTAACTAGATAAACTATTACCAAAATTTTCCAATAATTTAAAGAGAAAACTCTAATGACTTATCTTTTATATTATGAAATTAATAAGATTTTATTTGTCTCTGCATCCTTAATTATATAATTTTAATAATTATTATTTACATTCGATTTATCTTTTCTCATTTTCTTCCATTCCCTCTCTCCATATTTACATCCTCCTTGTATGTCTAAATCTATATTATTAAACCAAAAAGATTTTATCCATATTTAATCTCTAATTATGTATTTACATTTAATTATATCTATATTATTAAGTCAATAAGAGTTTACTTGTCTAAATATTTAATTATATATTTACATTTAATTATATATCATCAAGCCAATAAAAAATGCATCATATTTCGAAGATTTCTTACTCTTATAACAAATTATGTATTAGCTTCTTTATGTATTCACATTTTTTTTTTGCTTGCCTCCTTACATCAGTACACAAAATAATGTTTCCAATTCATATTTTATTATTGATTTATCAAATATATTACTTTTGGCACACACAATGTGAGCACGATGTCCATTGATTTAAATAAATGTTATAAATAATAAGTTTAATTACACACTTCTCATGATCTATGTACTGCTAATCTTAGTTTAAGCTTTTACTCTTTTTTTTTTTTGTTTTTTTTGCCTCCCCCTTTTAAACAAGCTTCAGAACATTATATCTCATGGAGCTTGGATGGAATCACAGACAAAGCTCATGATCGACTTTTTTAATTTGTGTAACTATTCTATCTTATGATATTCAGAAATTTTGAAGTTACAGGTGATTACAGTGTTTTACATTTTGGTAGATTATATTCGTATGATGTGTTTGCAGACCTTTGTTCTATTTTCTTCCATCTCATTTTCAACATCTGCGTTTGTTGAAATTCCATACACACGCGAACATGCACAAATATGTATATATACCAGCTGTAAGCACACCTACATTATGTGTGTGTAAAAATTAGTTTTTTTTTTTTTTTACATTTAATAAAATAAACATATATTTATTTCAAAATTATAGTAAAATATTTTATATTTACCATTACAAATTTCATTTTTAATATATCTATATGATTTATAATGACTTATTTTTAAAAATCACATGAATGAAAGAAATTATGAAAATTTTGATAGGAAAGGAATAAAAGAGTGAGAGGGAGAAATAGGTAGAGTACAGATTTAGAAAGTGAAAAAAAAATTAGACGTGGAGATTATAAATAAAAAAAATTTTATATATAATATAAGTCATATATAATTTCATAATATTATTTTAGTATTGATTTTTCTGTTAAATAATATTCGATATTAATTTAAATAGTAATTTCAATTGTGATGGTTACTTCAACCTTTAAGGGCTTTAATAATATAGATATATATATATATATATATTAGGAGGCAAAGCTCAAGTTTTGAAGAAAACACATTTCCTTCAAGGTATAACGATTACACTCATTCGGGGAAAGGAAAAAAAAAGGGGGGGATTAGGAAAATAGTATGAGTAGCTGTTGCGGCTGTTCATGATCTATATTGAAATTTTTAATTTATAGGAAAATGTCGGAGATACATTTATTAAGAAACTAAATATAAAAAATTTTAATATTTCATACACTTATTTTATCATAAGATATATAATCAATAATTAAAAATATGGTAAGTTTCTATTTTACCTTATTTAATTTTCTGAAGTACTCGTTAACAGTACCAAGAAATAATAAATTTTGTAATAGTATAATTTTACATTTTTAATTTTTTTATCCATCTCAATACTTTCTCTTTTATCACTTGTTTTTCCAAATCTCCCATGCCTATTTTTTCCTCTTTCATTTTTGGTTTGACTATATTGTAATATTTAGTGCCGTCAAACTTGAATTGTATGCTACGATTCAAATCAATTTAACCTAATACAACTATAAAACAGGTTTCGTTTCTTTAATCTTTGACGTTTTTATATATCCGAATTAACTATTCGAAATTATATAACAATATTCTTAATGTTTTTTTGCTTTTATAATGATTTTTTTTTTCATTTTCTTAAATAATTAATTACTTAGTTATTATTGGCTTTGTCCTTTTGTCCTCTAGCTTCCTCTTGTTGAATGTCTCCATTTTTTTTTTTCTTCCTGTTAAACTTATTGAACGCCTCTTACCAAAAAAATAATTCTAGTTAGTCTTGGGCATGGTTTCCAGTTGAACGCAATTCGCCTAGAACCGATAGGTCTGAGACCCCTTCTAGCTGAACTATTCTCGCCTCGTTGAGGCCGGTTTAGTACAAGTCTATGGACCCGGCAGCTTGCATGGGTGTGGGTCACTGTTCCCAGACTCATGGAACCGCTTACATAATTATTATTATTATTTTTTAAAACTCATCATCCTGTGCATTTTCACATGTCATATTTAAAATTCCATTAATGACTACAAATCGAATATCTCTCTTCGAAGTTGTAATGTGATTAAAGAAAAAGGAATATTAATTCTTAATTACGCTCTCATTTATCCTAAAGAACACATAATTTCTTCATTTAAAAAAGCACGTACATGTAAATGTTACCACATTTACAAGGAAATATAATACTTGGAATAAATATGGTAGTACCATTACTACCTTAAATATTTTCTTTTGGCCGAAAGGAGAACTCTATTAGAAAACATCATTACAAACAAGAGATTACTACCTTACATAAAATAATTAAAAGTAAAATAGCAAAGTAGCTAAAGTGTAGTAAATATTGTAATGTTTTATTGTCAATCTTTTCCATATATTATAAAGTTTTGCAAGTAATTCTATAACTCAAATTTCAATAACCACCATATCACATTCGGTATGTAAGAATGGAATTGGATTGAATTGAATGAAATCAAAACCAAAATAATAAATAGTTTCGTATGTTTACAAATGCTTATAGAATAAAATAAAATGGAATGGAATGGAATACACATAAAATATTTGTTAAAAACGCCCATTGAATTAAAGGTTAAATAAAGTAATTTTTAATTATTGATAATTCATGAGTGTATAATTGAATTGAGATTCTACTCCTTAAAAGTGGAATTGAATTTTATCATAAAGTTAGAATAGCTAATTTCAATAAATCGTAATTTTACTTTTTAAAAATATTTCCAAACATAGGTAAAGCAATGAAACTCGGACTCAAGTGATTTCATCTTGATCTGTTCTTGTATAGCACATGTAAGATTAGTGCTTGTTAATAGTGTGATATACATGTGTCTGTCTTTCTTAAAATCTTGACTTATTAAAACTAGTGGTTGAAATAAAGTATAATGTAGTCGCTAAGAATAAGAGAAAGATGAGAATGGAGATTACTTCCAACTAAAATTGATTTAAATACCAGCACATAAGTTTGGTACTTGAAATTATAAAAAGTAATGAATGAAAAAAATTCTCTTTTGTATTATAATTACCATCTCTCTTGTGGTGCTACCTATATCGACTGCATATTTTTTCTCCATAAAATCCATTTCGCTTTAGATATTTTCTTGGAGTTTAAGCGTGATATAGATATTCAAAAAAGTATCTGACAGGAGTGAATCGATGAGTGGAGATAATTTACGAACGACAGGGATGGTGAGTAATTGCACGTAACTGGTAAAAGGGAGGGTCACAAAAAGACATAATAATATCGATTCCAATCATAGTTAACTGTGAGTATATTTTATACATTCCACCACAAGTTTACAAGCAAATTACAGTTTTGAAAGTAAAATCAACGTTTCAAGTGAAGTTATCTTTATTCCGTTCTTTCTCTAATCCTTGATGCTTACCTTTTTACTTTGTACAAATCACCTATTTCAAAATATTAAATCTTAAGAAAGACAATACAGGTAACACCATGAAAAGAAATGCTAACATTTGTATTGAAGGATACTATTGATAATCAATTATGTGTAATGCGTATGATACTGATATTAGAGAAGTTTTAATTAGATGACATGTAGAGGAATGTTACTAGAGAGAGGCGCATGAGAAGGATTGAAAGTTGTAATGAGTGGATTCAATAATTTCTTAATCCATTATTAAATAATTTACCGTTTGATCTTTTCTAAAAAAATTTAAGTGAGTTTTCGTGTTTATCTTAAACTTTACAAAGAGTATAATGTGTCTAAAATGAGATTAGTCTTTTCTTTATAGGTTTTGGAGGCTAATTTCGACCATGGGACCATCTTGAGATGAATACCTATAATCTACTGTTGCTGATAACCGTTGGATTGCTCTTAATGATCAAATAGCTCATACTAATCTCTTCCTTTCTTATAGACTTAGGCTTTGGAGATGTGCTATGGAAATGGGCTTATAAAAAATAAAGAAGGCTTAACTCCTCTATAAAAGACCTATTCTTCAAATAAGGTTTATTATAACCATTTTAAGACCTATAAAAGCCGAATAAAGCCTATATAAGCCCCAAAAGACTTTTTCTGAATCTACTTTTATGTACAAAATAATTGAGTAAAGCTAAAGTAAAAATGAATAAATCCACTAATCCATATTCCAAGCCTACAAAGTCAAATCACCCTAAAACATTTCTTAGTAGGTTCAATTTCCTAAACCCTATTATTAACTCATTAAATCAATCTATGACATTAAATTAGATTAAAAACCTAATTATCAAAATAACCTTCTACACATTTATTACGACCACTATGCTATAGACTACTTGTAATATTTAATAATAATATATGGAAGATATTAACAAAGGTGACTTTTTTCCGGAGAATGGAGAAAAGGGTTCACAAATTTTAATGATAACTGTTATATGGTTGTCATGTGTGCGGTATTTGTGTCAAAAAATGCCAATGTAAGACAAATCTTTATAGGAAAGATTAATGTTTTGATTTTATGAGTTCATGAATTTTCTTTTCCCCTTCTTTTAGCTTGGGCAAGTATGCTAGTGGGAATTTGCAAGTGGACATATGTGGTCTAATTTGCTGCTGGGGCATGACTTCGAACGTTACATGTCCATATCTAGTTATAATCTTATAAGAAGATATCGGATAGGCGCTCGCAGAGCTAGTCCCAAATCAAACTAGGACTCTCGCTACCTTGGCAAGAAGATGGACCTAGGGCATGTCTGGCCCCCAATGGTTCCTAGCATGGTTTCTTCGATTGAGGTACCCGATTTCGGAATTCGTATTGCAAATATGCCCGTGCTGGGTTCCCAACCTACAAATATAGCCCAGGCTAAGAATATGTAACTTGATCTTGCTCTAATTTTTATTTCCTTCAACGGCAATTTTGTATATTTACTCTAGCTCATGAGGATGCTCCATGATTCCATCAGCCCTTAGCGAACCAAAAATCCTCAAAGCCTGCACAAACTCAACGATCCATCACTCACATTGCTACCACAATCCTGTGTCTCTAGAAAATATTCCTCTAAAACACCACAGCAGGAAATTGGAAAAAAAAAAAAAAAAAAACCCTAAACTTTAATGCTTAAACTTTTGAAGTGTATTTTAACATCATGTAAATTGTAAATTGGCAATATAAAAGACACTTACCTTTTAGTTATCATCAAAGTGACATGAACTAAAAATATAAGCATTATCCGGTTCTAAGACAGTAGGCTTGAAAGGTTTGGATCCACTAGAATTCCAATTTCCTTATCCTGGTTGAAACATGAAAAATTTACACAATAAACATCGAGCAAATTCTGGCAACAGGAAGAGCTCGTTCACGTGCAATCATGATAAAAACACCAACTGAAAGGCACGGAGAGAGAGAGAGAGAGAGACTCGGCAGACCCACTTTGAGACATTCGTCTGAAGCGGAAACAGAATATAAGAAACGATTGATTTTATTAGTGCAGTTCTTGCATTCCAATTTCCATATTTATGGCAGACCTAGCCGTGCTTTGAGGTGAGAAAAAAAACCCAACAGATTATTCTTGCCAATTTTCACCATGGTTTGCAGCTCATCCTGTAAGAATTTGGTAATGATTGATATGATACAATGCCCTGCCTACATGCGAAAAATGTAAGGGGTTGGTCAATCACTTTATCCATCCTCTCTTTGCTGTTTTCTGTAAAGAATCTACATCATCAATAGACAAGCCTGCAATTTCTTGGACATTGTGGCTTTCAAACCGCTCGTTGAATTGGTCTCGGAGCAACTCCACTGCCATAAATGTGAGAGCAGAGGCTGGAACATACCATGCCATTCTTGGAACACTACCTCGGAAAAATCCCCTTGGACCTTCTATAAGCCATATTCTATGAAGTGCATCAAACCAACCTTTGTACCTACAACATATAAATGAGTATCAACGAAACAAAGGTGCTTATTAAATAGTCAAAAAACTTGCTTCATTACAATTCAAGCTACAGTATATAGACTAAAAGCTCAACCAGTGACAATAAAACTTGAAAATAGACTCCATATCACAGAAAAGCATTTACCCATTTTTTTTCCTTTCCCAAGAAATAAAAAAACCATTCATTCGATTCTTTTTTCATGTGGCCTTTCCTTGGCTTTTAATTTAATTTGCTCTATTTTCTGGTTAAGCTCTCCATTTAGTTTTTGGTTCTATAACTTAATAAAATAGAATAGCAAGGATTCTAGTACAGTATATGGCTTCCAATAACATTGCCCCAAAATCAATGACAAACCACCTAGTGAAATTAAATTGAGATCTCCACAGGAACTAGAAGCTACTTTCCACAAGATTTTATTGTGGCTTCTCAATCTTAGAACTAAAGGAATATTTATGTGATAAAATGTATATGGCAGAAACATAAGTTTCATAAAGGGATAAAAGCTAAGGCTGGATGGTTAAGTTTTTGCATGGGAAGCGGTGAATATGTGCCCAGAGGACATAGATTCCGCAACAGAAATTGGCCAGAGTGCACTTGAGTCATACTTCTCACCATTCTCACAAAACGAAGGGGGAGAAAAAACAGGATAATAGAAATCAACATGGATGACCAAAATCATGGAAAAAAATTACAAAAAAAAAATATCAGTAGAAATGATATGCCATGAGTGTTAGTGATAGACAATAACATATAAAATTTTGACAGGTAACCCACTATGGGAACACTACCATGAATAGTTAAAAATCTCCCACATAGTAAATTTTTTTGTTTTAATTATTATTATTTTATTTCTCATGCAGCTGCTATGTGGCATATAACTCCTAGTGAAGCCTTTCATCCAATTCACCACTTTAAATGAACAAAGGATAATTTTGGACCCTAAACAGACACATTTGGAATCACAAAAAAAATAGAGAATGAAGCATACCTTACAGTTGGCCCTTGCACTTGCAACCTTGTCTTAATTATATCCAGAGGAGTAGTAAGATATGCACTAAAACCTGCATAACGTATTACATCGGCAATCACGCTGTGCATAAGAAAGCTGATTCCACTTCTATGTAGAAGAACGGGCATAAAACCTTCATATTTATGCACAACAGCACCTACCACCAGCTAATCCACCTAGTAGAAGTCCTTCGAATGTACTGTTAGCTGTATAACTCGCATCGAATGCCCACTTTTGTCTTGCATATTCTGTCACATTCTTTAGGGCTTCATAAAACATAATCTGCAAGATTAACATCATGGGAAAAAGAGATAATCTAGGAAATGACAAGTACCTGCTCAATTAATGGATCGGTAAACAAAGTCTACTAATCTACTCTAACTATTAACGAATACCCACAATTTTAGGTGGAATGGTTAATTTTTACTATTTCTCGAGGTAATAACAGGATGAGAGGCATGATAGAAGTGATTGACTGATAAATTTTGCAGTAAATTGCAAATAGACACCTTTATATTTGTTCCATGCATGTGCATACACCCTATATTGGATATTGAGCGCTTAGACCTCTAATATTTAAAATATGTGTTTCAAAACCCCATTTTACTATTTCTTCCTTAGATAAAACAATTAAAGAATACTAAAAGCACTTTTATTTAACTTTTAGGGTCTAAATACTCAACTTCAAAGATAAGATGACTAAGTGCAACTAGATGAAACATAAATGGGTGTATCCACAATTTACCCTAAATTTTCTATTATATATGGCAATCTTCCTAACTATTTAATTGTATCCGAAATTTTCATTTCCTATAAAAGAAAAAAGGGACACATTAGTTGATATCACTCCTCCTATGTAAGTTGATACTTCTAAAGGTTTTCCCTAAAATATTAAAAAAAAAAAAAAAGAAAGAAGAATCCTTCTGTTCATTATATTTGAGGAAAGGAAGAATCCTAAAGAATCGATCTTTATCTTAATTGTTAAATCTCTCTTTGATCGATTAATGGGTGATATCCCAAAGGAAATGTCAGCATCACTATTACTAAACAAAATTGATCGCATTCAATTATAATACATATGTTACTTGTCCTTTTCAAATCGAGGTTCTCTTCCATGAATAGTTAAGAATGCAATTGTCACATATATAGACTGATATGAGTGCACAAAAATTCCAGATATGAAATGCATTGAAGTAAAAGTTGCCTAATCAAAAAGTGTGAATCATGTAATTACCATCAGACCAGCAAATGGCAAATCCCTGGCAAGGGTCGACCAATACCTGCAGAAGTAATCAAATATAGAGTGATCAGAGGAGTGAGTGAAGGAATGCAATATCTGCCCAGCACTGTGATTCAGATGGCCACTGACTATGAATTTCATGAAGAAAAATGCAGAAAAATTACAAGCTTTAACACTGCAACCAATTCAGCAATTTTTCCATGTTTATGGATTGAGATAATCCAAAGAATTTTGTATCATAACATGACATTTCTATAATTCCCAATGCAACATGAGTCTAGCTAGCATGTTCCTAAGATAGTTTCCCATGTTAAATACTCGTATTCATCTCTATGGAGCACTAGTAGACAGCCAGACACCATAGTGAGTTTATCTAGACTAAAATTCATAACCCCTTGGAAACATACCCAGCATATAACCCTCTCACTCCCTGATCCTTCAAAATTGAGGAGCCAGCCTGATACATCCCAGTGTAGTAGACATACATTTGAGCACCAGGCTTCGTAGGGACCTTATCTTTCATAACTGATGAACTCCAGGATAACTCTGTGCCTTGAACCTGCATTCGCTGCTTTATCACTTCACATGGAACATAGACAAAAGAACCAAGGGAATCTCCTGAAATGCATAGAGTACGAGAAGAAATGTTTTAAGTCCTATAGAGCATGCAAAAGCTGAAAAAGAAATATGTATCCAATTCTAACACCAAATTGGGAATGTTCAAACTATTTCGACAACATACTAGGTTTAAGAACCAGAACATACTTTTTCAGCAGATGCTGCATAATATGGAAGCAATCAGTATAAGTATGAACCACACTAAGTTTATAAGCTCAAAGTGGAAGGTCTCAAATCATATCACTACTTTATTATATTATCTACTCCTTATTCCACACGATGGACTTCAATGAAGGTCTTAATGTTATCACAATACTTTACTATATACTGGAGAACCATTCAAGGATCGCAATGCATACCAGCTGCACCAGCAATAAAATGAGACCAGTGACCTCCAAGGCGGGGATGTGATTCTTCAATCCATTTCTTAGTCGATTCAATGAAGCCAAAATATGTTGCTCCAGTAGCAAAAGATCCAGTGATCCCAGGAGTTACACCTCGATAAAAGCCTGAGCAAAACATCAAATAGATTAACTAATGTTATAAGAATGCCTCAGAATCAGAATAAAAACCACACAAGCAATGTGAATACAGAAAGGGCCCAAAAATGAAAAAAAGGAAAGAAAGAAAGAAAAGAAAATAAGAGAGTAAAAATGGAAGATGCTGGTCATTGATAAGACTCCAAGAGTATCTCATCCTATTCGATATGTATATAAGTGGAAGAGTAAGGATACATAATAAGGGTAGAAGGGGTTAGTTACACATGTACATATTTTAGCTACTTTTGTTAGTTAGATGGTAGATTTAGTGTATAAATAGGAGGCGGTTAGAGAGGAGAGGGGCATGATCATTTTTCAGACTAACATCTGAGAAGCTGAGCATTAGCTTGCAGACTAGTTTCCCCCTGAAGCTCTAAGCTCAGGTAATATTCTGTTATGACTAGATAAGAAAATTGAATTGAAAACTCTCAGATCAATATTTGAAGAACCCAAACCTATCAGTCATAATGCATGTTTGTGAGTTAGTATGACAGAAATCGAAACATGCTTGGATAATATAATTAATGTGCCAATTAAATATCTAAAAGAAAAATGCAACTACCTCTGAACCCATCTGCAGACCCAATAGAACGCACCATCTGGAGGATGCTCTTTTGCTTCTGAGAGTTATTTCATGAAAGAAAATAAAGCAATCAAGAGAATTTTGGGGTAAGTAAGCAGTCAAGAGTTAGTGCATTCAAAATAAGGAATAGAGCTTAATAAAGAAAGTAGTCACATGATAGATAGGCACACATATCAACAAACAAAAATTAGCATAAGAAGCATGGTGTGCATTTGAATATTTATAATTATACCTGGCTGCCAATAAGAATATCCTGACTCTGAATACGCGTCTTTATGGTGTCAATTGGATGCATCATTCCTTCTCCAAATGCCCCAGCAATAGCTCCCCAAAAAAACTCTCTCCAAACTGCAGGAAAATGTTAAACCAACCGATTGTTCAGATATTTATGCGACAATGAGAGATTGAAGTACCAACAGAAATGTTGATTGACGTTGACTATATAGAAAGATAAAAGAACTGCAAATATGATCTCAAAGACACGTTTACTAATGCCTAAAGAGAATTATATACAAGTGCATCCTCGTAAATTGCTACAACACAACTTAGAAAGGTCGATTATTTTCTTTGATAGAGATGCTAAAAATGAAATGATCACAAGGCATTCTGAAAGGATACCAAGTAAGCCAATTGATAATGATAAGTTAAAACACCCACCCTCA
Source organism: Lumnitzera littorea (assembly GCA_024138015.1). Lineage (NCBI taxonomy): Eukaryota > Viridiplantae > Streptophyta > Magnoliopsida > Myrtales > Combretaceae > Lumnitzera > Lumnitzera littorea. Next base: position 102,182,427 of record JAMXBB010000004.1, on the reverse strand, counting down.
GAAACATGAACAAAAGCAGAAAAAACAAGGTTAATATTAAATACATCCTTTGGAACCAAGCCAAGCTACCAAGAAATTGGTAAAAGAACTATAACTAACAGCATTCTCTATCCTTTGCATATCTAGAAACTTTATTAGGTAGACTACTGTGTTGGTAATGCTGGCAAAGGTTGTGAGACTTCCTTCAAGTACAGAGTTGTCTGAAATTAAATGTGAATTGTGATCACTGAAGTAGCTACTGATCTTCCTAGAGATTGTTGTACATCTATAGCAGCATGAATAAAGACAAACAGAAACTAAATTGCTATGGTAATGCAAGAGTGCAACCAATACGGCAGGACATTGCGACAGGGTTCAAAGACAATTATACAGTCCTGTTGCTGGATGTAGACTTCCTTTACTCAAAAATTCATCTGCATTTTGTGGAATGTATCTCCAAATAAGTAAATACTAATTGTACAGTGTAAACTATGCATAGATCTATACGAACTAAAAGCATAATTTTCACCAATGACTTGTGAAGGCAACTGATAAGATATTTTATCATGAGCTCGTTGATGATTGAAATAAACTTTTAGTTAGCTTGTTCATTCTACAAGGGTTTGATCAAATATCATTATTAGTTTCTTGCATCCATAGCCATTCAACAAGAATGGGCTACACCCATTGTGTTGACCTAGTGGATAAGTCCATTGAACTTCCATGACGATTCTCACAAGTGATGGGTCCAAATCCCACTAAAAGCACTTCATGGAGCTATCCATATAGCATAAGTTACACTTAACAGATGCATAGGACTTATAGGTTGATTCATGTGTCTAAATATAGTGGGTCATATTATGGTGGAACCCCTCTATTAACCCAAAAGAAAAAAAAAGGAAAGTTGCACTTTGATGGGTTCTTATTGACCACATATGCAAATGTTATAAATCTGTATCAGACAATGCTATCAACCAAGTTAGACTCACAAGTACCTATATAGACAAATGAAATGTATGAATGTAAGACTGCTTTACATTACAAACGTATAGTAGTTGGACTGAAAGCCCATTAAACTAGAGCTATGGAGCTACATATAGCAAATGCCCGTGGACATATAGCATTATTGAGCTCAAAACCCCATGCTCATGTAACAAATTTTCATTTGAATTTTTGATGTTTCATCTTAACAATCTGCCATTCAGTTTCAATACATCTCAAATAGCATCGAGAGTGTAGTAATTAGCGCATCGTAACACCAAGTGGAAATTAATAATAACAGACGGAAAATTCAGGAAACCATATCTTTGGACCGCCTACTCTGAGATAAGCTGGATTTGAAATACTGCCCCTCACTCCGATTATGCAGCCTACCTGATTTCATGGCATGTCCTCCATCACTCAATATCATTGAGAATTTCCGTTGATCACCCAGCTGTTTGGAAAAATTTCAACCTAAATACATCATAATCCAATAGTGGCCCTTGATATTAATTTGGGAAGCTACCTAATTGCTCGGCAGTGTTTCTCCATCACCCGAAGATACTAATAAGCTCGAAACTTCAAAATCGCATAAATAAGTACACGATAATGCAATGCATAACAATGCCGATCGAAACCCAATAACACTTTTCTTCGAACGGGAGAGAAAAATCGAAACTGAAAATGAATAAGTGGATATTTATACTAAATAACACTACGCGCATGAAATATTTAATGAGTAATATCACAATAAGTGAATAAAAATTAACTTACCCAAGAACTGAGTGCGATTTGCGTAGCTCGAATGAGAAGGTGAAGCTGGCATTTCTGCGGAAGCCATTGACGTGGGATGAAGAGGAGGTAAAGAGGGATAGGGTTTAGAGGGTTTAATTAAAGGCGCGCTAAATTAAGCTAGGCTCCTATAACTGCGAGCTACGCAAAGGCTAAAGTTGCATCTGCGATGACAGTTAGACGGCCTACCAATCGGAATCGGCCCCGTGGTTTGGCGTATACAGTCTAGCCGAGCCGGTTACGATTTCTCCTAACCTGAACTAAACCGCCAGGTCATCGCCATATATCCAAACCTTGAAGCAGCCATAATTGGAATTAAAGATGTAATTAAAGCAGGTTTGGGTGGTACCGGTTTTATGAAATCCAAACATACCTCAATAAAGTCTGTGGTTTTCCAGAAGTGTATAGGCTTTACTCCCTATTCTTAAAATCCATCTCCATATAAGATATTTAATTTCTTAAAATCTTATAAAATTTTACATTTGTTCCAAAACTCACATCTATAGGGTTAAATCATATAAGGATTGATTTTTATAAGATTCAAATAACTTTATAAGGATATGTTTTTATAAAATTCAAATGAGATAAGGAGAAAGTAAAAAGGAAAATAGCTAAATAGGAATGGGATCATATTTATTGACATATACAATAATGAAAATTGAAAAATAAAAATGTGTAATATAATATAGAATTTGTATAAAGCACTTACGATGTGGGTTAAGAATAAATATTTTTATTTGATTGGGTTTTTTATCAAGTTTTCATGTAATTCCAAAATCTAACTCTAAATTCCATAGGATTTTAAATTATATTCCAAAACTCAACCTTAAATAGGGTTTTTATTAGAGCGAATAGGTTATAGATGAGCACTTTAAATAACATTAGAAGTCATAGTCATACATATTTACTTATGCAAAAATTAAATGTGTTAATATAATCAAATTTATAATATAAAAAAGTAATTTAATCAAATTATATATTCGATGATTTTAAGAAAATATGGTATATAAGTACTTATGAAATTACCTAAAGAAAATAAAGATGGACAATAAATGTATTTATTAAAAAAATTAAAAATATGATCCATTGATCTTCTATTATTTGAAGGGTATAGATATCGGGTTTTAACTAGAGCGGTTATATGAAAATCACATGAATATGCAGCTTTAGAGTAGTGATTTGGAAATAACATTTAATAGAATGATTAAAGAAAGAATGTTAAGAAGGAAGAATAAGTAGTCTTGAAATCTCGAATGCATAAGTGATATACAAGAGAGTGAGCCTAGGAAACCCAAGACATTAACCTTGCAGTTTATGAGCAATTGACATTATTTTTTGCCTGAAAGCTGTTTGATCTTATAAAGTAGAGATTTCACAATGGAACATTATTTCTCTTATCTCTAAAGTTATGTCAAATGAGAAGTGGCTAAGTATCTATAGGCTCTTGAGCTTGACAATATCTATTGCATCATCTTAGCGATGGACGGACGAGATAGAATTTTACTCATTCCACAACTATTTAGAACGAGCTTACAAAGGGCCCAAGGCTGGTAATCTCCCTCGTTATGCATGAGCTTTAGAGGTAGACAAATCGGTCTAATGGTGCCTATTTCGAGCTCACCAAGCTAGATCTCTTTGAGTCATCCAAAGATAGATTAGATTTCTTAAGTCTTGTTACTTAACTCAAGTAGTTAAACCTAAGTAAATAGAGGGTTTGGTCAAATATAATAATATAATAAATTTTCAACCTTAGGATAAAGAAAGTTTAAAGAAAAAATTGAAAAGAAAAGTAGGTTAGTAATACTAATAGGAGAAAAAAACATGGGGGACTATGTTAGTGGATTACTACGATGAGACGCAGTGGTTTAGATAGGTAATTTACTAAATCAATTAGAGAGAGTAAATATCTGATAATAATTAACACCAAAGATATAGTTTATGGGTAATTAATGGAAAATTATGATAAAAATTGATGGAAATCAAACGAAATGATAATAGCTTAATGAAATAGAAATATGCTAATAAGTTGAACAAGCTTCACCCCTAGAAGCCGAATTGTGGGTAATAGCTAAAGGTTTAAAATTAGTTGAAAGTCTCTACTTATCAATTGTTGAAGTGGAGATAGATTCCCAACAAGTCGCTACTTGGTTAAGGAATGAGCAAGTGGATTTTCAATTGTGTAATTTGGCTCTATCCACTTACTGTACATTGCTTTCTCATTTTCTAATTTGCTAGGTCACCCGCGAGATAAATACCTTTTGATGCCAATTATCTTGATTTTATTTCTAGTTTACTTGTTCCTAATATTTCATTTTGTAATGATGTTTTTGAACCCTTATTACAGACGTTAGCGCCTTAGGGCATTTGTGTTGCTGTTGTTTGCAATTAATTTCTTGACTAGTTAATGAAGCTTATTTAAAAAAAATAGAAACATGCTATTAATAGGTTTTACCTAAACGAAGTCCACACCTAATAACACCATTCATTAAAATTTATCTTTTGTTAACAAACTTACACAACTAAGTCTTCTTCTTTTTTTTTTTATGCGCTCATAGTCTAAATGGACACCTTTTAATATGATCTTCCATGGACCATTGAAAAATAACATAGAGGTGTTAAAAGTCAAAACGTGTTGGAAATCTATAATGGAACATAAGGAGGAAATTATTAGATATACCTTATATGATTGGATTATGAAGATTGTTGGACCAATCCATTTTGCTACTTGAAAGCCAAAAGCACATTGTATTTCTATTGATGCAAGACATGATTGCAGCTAAAAAGGGGTTTTGATAAATTGAAGGAACAATCTAAACATATTGATTGGATATACAAACTGAAGGAACATTCTAAAAAGTTTTGATAAACTGAAGCACCCAGAGAGCAATAAAGTCATATAACAATCCCACCGTATACATTACCTACGATATAAGTAAACTACTCAATTATTATCATGGACTTGGTATATACAAGATATATACAAAAATACCACTTTAAAGCAACTCCATTTTATCAACTCTAGCCATTTAGAAACTGTCATATACAATCAAATATATATTTGCATGAATTTTATATAATAAGATATAGATTCGTTGCTACCTTTCCAAATATAACAGATGTAGTCAATACAACCCGATTAGCTTTTGTGTTTGTTTATTCATAAATTCTAGAAGGTCAACTTCGATTCTATATATAATGTCCAAACTTATCATAGCCGATAGTCAAACCAATGAATGGTTTTAATTAATGTTAACAACAATTACATTGCATATCATAGGCATAAAAGATCATACTTTTATAACACTTGTCATCGTCCATAAAAATAAAAAAAAAATTCAAAATTTTCAACACAATAACCTTTTTTATTGAATGTGTTTTCATCCTTTAAAAAGCATCCTAGTCAAAATAATTTGTTGTATATATCATTTGATGATATTATTAATCACCCAGCTACTACCATAAATATAGCACACATAGGGTATTTACCAACTAAACTACCCTGAAGCACATGAATCAATTGAAAAGATAAAGCAATTTGGAAGGCTGGCTTTAGATCAAAAGCAAAAATATGTCGGATTCTTACCTGTAAGAATTAAGAATTATCAGCATTCAATTGAACAACACATGTATCGTTACCATAAGTCACAATTGCACCAATAATATAGGCCAACATATAAGGTCTGAAACACTTAATTGCGTGAAATAGAAATGACATGAGCAAGATACCTAATCTATATATGCCAAAATAAATTGATGTCAGTATACTAGGGGTAACATGATTCTTGATGTTGCAGTTTTACTATCCTACAGTAGAGGCCATAAGGAAATGAATCGATAGCCATAACCAATGACTTGTGACATTGAAATGTTGATGAGATCTTTCTAACTTTCCATACCACTAAATGCTTATTTAAGAACTACCCAATTTTGTTAGTACTCCATAAATCAACCCTATAAGACATCTTCCTAATATTCTTTGCTTTATGTCTCATTCTTTATAAATGAATTTTCAACTTCAAACTAGCTCTTCTTCTCCTTAGATATTAGTTAAAATTTCTAATCTCAAGGTAGAACAAGTAGAGGATTTTGAAAGGTTACAATAAGAAGTTAGCAACAAAAAGAAATAAGACAAGAAATGTGAGAAACAATAGTAGTAGTTGAATTGGTAATGAGAAAAAATGAGTCAAGAGTAGCAAAAAATAGAACATATAATTGGGCCATAATCCATGTAAACTTTGAATTTCGGCTTTTAGGGTCGGTAAAGAGTATGAAGACATCAATACCGTACCCTACTTCTATGGGAGTAGGTTTTTGAAATTTTATTATTGTCTTAGTTCATGATCTTCAACTCTCGCTTAAACCTATTTGATAGACTATGGTATTACAAGGAGCAAAACATAGTAGGATTATCCACTTTTCCCCTAATAGTCGCCTTAAGGCAAGGCTGTAATCAATTGCCATGAAACTCGTGGCATGTTGCAATCTACCTAGGGTAATAGGTCGTTACTTCGAAAAGAAAACGAAAATTTTCATAAATTACGAGAATTTTCTCTTTCTTTTTTTTATTGGGTTTTCTTGGTGATCTTATTGATGAATATTTGGGTGAAACAATTCTAAAAGTTAATTTTATTCAACGAACTTGATAGAAAATAGCAAGACATGTAATGACTTAAAAAAAAAATGTAATGGAAAGTATGTAAAGAAAGAGAGAGAAATCAAACTCAAATTTAAACGTATATTCGAGACCTCCACTTACTTTTAGATCGCAAGTTGCCTCCTAAAAAGAACTTTACGAACTTCTTGCTATTATTGGTCTTAAGAGATTGGATTTACAAGTTACGATTTCTCAATTTACAAGCTTAGTGCTCTCAGAAAATACAATGCAAGAATGTTAACTGAAACTTAACTTTTTTTCTTTCTAAAAATTACACAAATTTATAAGAGATTGTTTAAAGAAAGAATAAATTATATAAATATTCTACTCTCAAAATCTTGTTAAAAATCAACTCAAGGAGTATATTTATAAGCTTTGAAGAAATGTAGCCTTCTTAGCTTTTTCTTTTCCCCTACTCTTGTTCCATTATATCAATTGTTGAACAATTAGCTTTAAAGAGCCATTTGGATGCCTTATGAAGCCATTTAAATGGCCTTTGTTTTTCAAGAGTTTATTCAAATGTCTTAAAGGGTCATCCAAATAGTCTCCTTTAAATCATGTTGTCTTTAAGTATCATTTTCTCAAAACACACTCGAACGATACATTTATTTCATGAAATTGAAATTCCATTTCCTCCTTGTTCCACCATCACCACGTTTATTTAATTTTTTGTTATGGAATTGCAATTTCAAAGAAATTTCTATTACTTGAAATCAAATAATAGGGATTTTTCAATTCAACCAAAGAATCGCGATTTTTTACTACTACCACCACCGACTGTTGTGCTGTTACCATTGTCATTATTGATCGTCGCCACTACTATTATTACTGTCGCCATCACCACAACCATCCCCATCACTATCATTGTTGTCATTGTCATTATCATTACCACTGTTGTCACTGTTATAGTCGCTACCACCACTAACCACCGACCATCATCACTACCATCGCCACAACCGCCACCGCTGCCACTATCGATCACCGTAGCCATCCTCACCATTATTGCCTCCACTACTACTATCGTCCCTACTGCCATTATTACCGTTTGCCAACTATTGTCACCAACCACCACAACCTATTACTTTAGGATTAGTTGAGAAAAAAACTAAATCGAAAATAATTTAGTCGTTAAAGTCATATTATATATTTATTTTTAAATTACTTATAAATTTAACTAAATAAAGTAATACATATTACATTATCATTCCATTCTTTATGAAATTTCAATTTTATTTCATAAAGTGAATGCATCGTAAAACTATTTAAATGCTAATGAGTCCTCTAAATTATGTGCAAAATGCTCCTATAATTTTAGTTTTAACTTTTATCAACTCGATTCTTTTGGCTATTTATGCAAAATCTCTTTATTTCTTCTTTTTTTTCTTTTTATTTTTTAACAACAGTACTCTTAAAAAAATAAATATTATAATTGATTCGAGAATTATTTTGTCTCATAAAAGATATAGCTGGATTTAAGTTTAATAGTGTGACCATTCCATGGTAGAGGCCACTGGTCATAGGTAAGCAATAATAGTGGCTGCTAAAGAGTTTTCATTTTATTTTTAATTTTTGTAATTTTTTATTTCTATATAATATTTAATTACATTATTTTATTGATGTGTAAATTTCTGACAAAACTTTTAATCTAGTTCGGGAAAACAAAAAAGGTTTAAAGGCTCATTATACGGTAAAACGCTAATGCGCACTTCTTAAATCAACGAACGATGCCGCAAGAAGCAACCCAGCAAGTGTAAATTAGTAAATTACCCGTGGCGTTGATACGAATTTACGTTTAGGACCTACGGAAGCATTTTCCCATTTCCATAGCAAACCCGTAGACAAGACCATAATAAAACGTTAATCACTGATAACGCAGATCAGACCATTCCATTCTTCACTTCTCTCTAACTACTTGGATCTGAGCTCACTACTTCGAAACTAGGGTTTCGACCGAATCAAATCAACCCTAATCACCAATGGCCATGGCTGCTCTCCGACGCGAGGGGAGGCGATTCGCCCCTCTTTTCTCTTCCCACCCTATCGCCGCCACCCGTACCTCTCTCATGCCTGAGTACCCTTCCTTCTTCTCTTTCTCTATTCATCGAATCGCTTGATTGTATTTATTCTAAATGCTGATGGTTATGCTCATTTCTTATGTTGGGTTTATGAATGAAGATCGAATTCGTGCGTGTATTGATTTGATTGGTTTGTTCATGAAGTGGATGATTAGGGAGGAAAATTGTGGAACTTTAGGGTTTAGGCAAATGGAGATGTGGCAAGATGTAATCGTTTTTTGACTGGGTTTGGCCTTAGAGTTGAAAAATTAAATAATCTCATGAAATGCTTGCGAAATTAACTGTGACATAGGGTTCTGAGGTGTGTTAGGCGTTAAGAATTATGTAATAAGTCAGATGATGGGTGTGTTTTTTTTTTAAGGTGAAAAACCTTGATGCAACATTAAAGAACCCTTTTTTTGGTGGCTTGAGTGATAAAAATGCTGTGTCATGTAGGTACTGAAAAGGCTAGAGCTATAGACCTGGATACAGTTTTCTTATCTGTCCAGTTTCCCTAGCTTGTATGTGCCCATTATATGCTGCTGAGTGATGGTTTTTAAGAAATCAAGGGAGATGCTTGAAACTGCTTCCTGAAATATGCAATGCTAGAAATTTTTTATACGGATAAAAATGTTGCATCCAATAGGCACTGGAAAGACTAGACATGGATACAGTTTCCTTCCGCCCAAATCTTTGTGTTTCCCAATCATGTGGCTGTGGTGATTTCTTATGTGTAGCCCACACTTTGCATTTTGTTATCATACATGGCAGTATGTCATTACTTCAGACATGGACAGGGATATAGAATTGTGGTGGGAAATTTTGTTCACTATAACGGTATGTCTACATTTGGGTGCAACTGAAAGTTAGAGAACGTAGAAGAGGGACAGGGATATAGAATAGTGATGGGAAATTTTGTTCACCATAACAGCATCTCCACATTCCGGTGCAACTGAAAGTTAGAGAACATAGAAGATGTCATAGTCTACATTACAGATGGGGTAAAATTATTATCTTTCCATGACCTCTGTTTGTTTGTAGTGGAATATGATACAATGTGCATTAGTATAATTATTTCCCTTCTCTATTTTTTTTAAGTATAACTATGCAATTTTTATGCTTTCTTCTTTTGTAAATTCCAAAACTTTACCCTTCTTAATATAAGATAGAAGATCCCAATATGTCATGCAGGGAGGAGGTGCCTTTTGGAGCTTATTGATACTCTTTCCCTTTTTCTTTCTTTCTTTTTTTTTTTTTTTAATTTATTTTTACATATTTAGATTTACCCATAGATTATTTTTCTTGAACACTGTCCTTTAGTAGTTTCTTGTCAATTATACCTATATAAAGTGACTCATGCTGTATTGGCAGGGTGGAGGTGCCTTTTGGAGTACGTTCTATTTCTAACCAAGTGGGTATGATACATAAGTTTTACATCTCCTCTAATTTTTCCCATGTGTTATGGATGACACGGTTCAATCAGTGGTTATGGGTCAAATCTTGACTTTTGGTATTGCTGAATGCTGATGCTCTATACTTTCTGTGTGCAGTCAGAAATCGGATGAAGAGTGTCAGAAATATTCAAAAGATCACCAAGGCTATGAAGATGGTTGCAGCCTCAAAGCTACGAGCAATTCAAGTTAGAGCTCAAAACTCACGTGGCTTGTGGCAGCCATTCACTGCACTCCTTGGGGACACTCCTAGTATGTTTAATGCAGATTGTTCCCTGTTATACACAACTTATGTTTTGAGTTTGTTGTTGCCAGAAATCTAATCTTGCTTGTCCATTTCGTGCTCAGTAATATGTTCTCTAGAAACTCCAAAGATCTAGTTTTGAGAGCCCACATACATCCTGTTCTTGAAAATTCATATTGTAGACACTAGGTGTAAGTATTACTTTGTCAAATTAAGATTGGGATAAGTTTGTTTGTAAACCTAACGCTTGCCACTGCATTGATCTCACACAAGTTTTCCCACCAATTAGCTGTCATTAGTGCTTTTTGAATTTAATTTTGCTTTTTATGACATCTAAACTTGGAATGTGTGTATTTACCCAAAGAAATTTGGAAAGCATGAAAATTAGTCCGCTTGATGGATATCTGACTATGGTGTCTTTGAGCACTGATGCTGATTCATTGTGTCTACTGCTCCTTTTTCCTCCAAGTTTCCTCCTTCATTTATTTCATTTTGTGGGCTCATTTTAAGGACTGTGTTTTATTTGATTGATGCCAGGTGTTAATGTCAAGAAGAATGTTATCATCACGGTTTCTTCTGACAAAGGTCTGTGTGGTGGAATTCACAGTAATTCGGTTAAGACAAGCAGGGCTGTGCACAAATTGAACTCTGGTATCATTTTGTGAAAACTATAATTTTTTATTTCTTATATTCTTTTGCATACAGGGATGTGATGCTATTTAGAATTTGTATGTTCGACACAGGTCCTGACACAGAAGCAAAATATGTTATTTTGGGAGAGAAAGCCAAGTCTCAGTTGATACGTGACTCAAGGAAGGACATTTTGTTGAACATAGCAGAGATGCAGAAGAATCCTCTCAACTATACTCAGGTGCCATTTCTGCAACTCTTTGAACTTGAATACTTTTTTTTTCCCTCTCTCTCTATTTTTAAGATTGCACATTTTTCTCGATATAGCCTTTCCTTGGGTTGGCACTTCAATGCATGATTTTTTAAATGTTCAAGCACATGCACTTTTTTCATTGTACATCATGGGTCATCTCTTGTTTCAGGTTTCTGTGCTGGCTGATGACATTCTCAAGAATGTCGAGTTTGATGCTTTCAGAATTGTCTTCAATAAGTTCCACTCAGCTGTCTCCTTCCTACCAACAATGTCTACTGTGTTGTCGCCTGAGGTGACTGAATTGCTTAATCTTTTTATTGAATATTGGACTCATATTCAGCTTTTGGGTGATAAGATTGTTTTCACTGAATAGATCATTGAAAGAGAGGCTGAATCTGGAGGAAAGCTTGGGGAACTGGATAATTATGAAATTGAAGGCGCTGAGACAAAGGCAGAAGTACTTCAAAATCTAACAGAGTTCCAGTTTTCAAGTGTAAGTATGCCTATGCCTTGTGGTTTAACATAGAATTCATGTATAGGTCTAGGCTTCAAGCTCCGGTCACAATCCCTTATGAATGTACTAGTTAATTAAAAAAAAAAAAAGAAGGTACTTTTCTTATGTGGGGTAGCTAATTGTTACAGGATTGGGTTTGAGATGTAGTAGGGGTAAATTCTCCACGAGTAACTTCCTTACCTTTACTAACTTTCCTCCCTTATCGACCTATTTTCGCTAGCAATATCTTGGGCTCATTGGAGAGAGCCCTGGATCTCTAGAAAATAAGAAGAAACTGTTTGATAATGAAATGTCTGATTATTCTTTCCAATACAGCCACATCAATACATAAAGGAATATTGAAAATAGCTTTCCCTAGACACAATCTAAAAAGTAGCATAAAAATGGGAACAACATAATTGCTTATGTCTCTATCCACACAACTGCATATGACTAATAGAAAATACACATGCAAAACAAAAACACAGAAAATTCCACTTCTGCCTTTTCTTTCCCCTATGTTCATACACATATTTAAAGGGTGTTAAGAGCTATTGACGTGTGGCTGCACTGCTAACACTAATCAAGTAGACTTTACCGATGGATGGGATGATATCACTACATGGGTGGTTATAAGAGTGATTATAGGCCTCTGTATAATGGATGAAAGTGTGAGCTCCTTGTCATGCATGTTTGTGCATATTTGTCATGGAGGCTATTGGAATCAAGACCTAGGGTAAAATATCCAGTCTTCTTAAATAAAAAAATGTTGGCGCCCATTCTACGTGGCTTTCTGGCTGTTTCTGTTCTCAATTTGTCAGTTTATTCCTGTAGTTGTAGGTCTTTCTTCATGAGCTAAGCTGCTGAACATAGTCAAAGTTGTAAAGTAGTTTTATTTTTGTCATCAATAGATTTTCTCCACATCTTCCTTGCAAATTTTGACTCCAGGAATAAGATGTTATCTTGTGGTAGTTTGCTTAATTTTTGTTATAATATTGAGGTCATGTTTTTCTTTGGACAGTCCATTAACACGTCAAGATGTCAGCTATTTCTTTGCCTCTTATCTTGTGGAATTTGATCGAGGAGCTTGTTGATATCTCCTACAGGTTTTATACAATGCCGTATTGGAGAATGGCTGCAGTGAGATGGGAGCTAGGATGTCTGCCATGGACAGCTCAAGTAGGAATGCTGGTGAAATGCTTCAAAAGCTCACTCTTGCTTATAACAGGTCTCTTTTCATCTGTCTCTCGCACATTCACCCAAACATGCTCACACGCATGCACAATAAAGGGAAAAAGGAAAATTCTCCATACAAAAACACTTACTCTTCCACCAATGCGGCCGGTCATCCACATGTGGAGGCAGCCACACGCAAATGCATATAGTTGCACTTTTTCTTCTGCCCATATGATGTCCTTTTTGCTCACTTTTCCTGGACCCTTTTCCTTCTTTCCTCTCTGTTTGTAATGGCAATATGGTTGTAATGACTGCAGAACCCGTCAGGCATCTATCACAACCGAATTGATTGAGATTATCTCTGGAGCATCTGCACTGAAGAAGCAGGCCTAAGTTCCAGAAGTTGCTACTTTGTTAGACAGTGACGAAATAAAATCATGCAGAACATTTCTTCAACGTGGATGGCTATACTTTTTTTGAGTTTTTCTGTTGAGATGGGAATAATCCCCAATGCTTGGACTATATCTGCGAAGGAAAAAATTCAATATCATCCCTGTTCCAATCAATTGCAAAATCTCGTTTTTCTAAACCCGCTGCTTTTATAATGGTTTGTTGTGGTATATTTTCCTTTGTAGTAATATTGTTTTTTCAATGAGCGTTTACTCTCCATTCTCTTATATTTGGTCTGCCTGCATTTAATTTTGGGTTAACTACAAAAAAACATACTTGAGTTCTCATACATACATACATACGTATATATATATATATATATGTATGTATGTATGTATGTATTACTTAGTGGACCTGTATCGTCTCTTTTCTCAGTTATATAATCCGAGTTTTTGTATCTTTTCACATTTTATACCATATTCTTTCTTCATTTGCATAACCTGTGTTATGGCCTTTTCACACGCATAACACGGGCATTTAAGGTGAAAAAAACTCGAGAACTCGTGTGGTTGAGATAAAAAAAAGTATGCAATGAGAAGAGTATGAAAATTAAGGCTATAAAACTGACAGAGAGGAATATTGGTACGAAAAGTGAAAATAGCATCAAAATGTGTATATATGGATTTAGGATTATAATGACTTTCATTATTAGGTTTCATAAAATTACTCTTTGAAAATATTATTTAATAATTATTTTTTTCTATTTTTAGTATGATATATTAATTTAGTTGTCAGTAAAATATATTTATAATTAACTCAAATTATTCTTAAATTTATTCTAACATAAAATACATATCTGTCTACATCCTCCTATTTAATTCTTAACAAACACGAAGGAACTCTATCCAATGCACTATAGATGTTATTTTAGGGTTTGATTTTTTCCTTTTAAGATCAATGTGACAAGTGAAATCTCCGTTTTGCAATCAAAAGAAAGGATAGAGAGCATAAATGATTGATGGTAAAGATGATTCAGTTAGAGCAAGTGCGGTTTCTTCTAAATTTGAATTTAAGAAATCAAAAGAGATGATGTATATAAAAGCTAAATTTGTTAGAGAAATAAATATTTTTTCTATTATAATCCTTATTTTTGTAATATCTTTGTAAAAATTGATGGTTTTTCCTCTTGTAATATCTTTGTTTTTGTGATAAATTTGACTTTTTAGAGTAGCATGACTGGAATTTTTTGTTAATTTTATTATAAAGATTATTGATTTAGATAATTATTGTTGTTTCTCTTTAATTATCTTTAAACCATCAATTGTGTTTGTTTTTAATTGGGAATAATTACATATTATTATTTTATGATGTAATAACTCTTTTGAGAAGAGATACAATTGAAAGTTTAATATTTACTATTTTTTTTATATATCTTTTCTTTTTTAATAATATGTGATAGAACATTATTGTTTCATTATTAAATAAAATAATGAGTAATGATTGCAATGTATCTATGACAATAGGATCTAACTGTTGAGCGACGATTATGATGATGATTTTGTTTTTTTTTGGGTAAAAATATGATGATGACTTTGTTGCAATTCTAAATTATTACTTATCGATGATATTGTTTTAATCAAAATTAATCATGTGTCTTGAAGTAAGAATATGAATTTATTGTTAATGATAATCGAATAATGTATATATGTTATTGAGTAAAATTTCAAAGTATGGTTATGAAGATAAAGTTGCAATGCCAACCAAATAAATTATCTTATTATCTCTTGAATTATAGTTTCATTATTTTATTTTCCTTATTTAGGCTTTTAAGATAGCATAGGAAGAATTAGGTCATTTCACAATAATTATTGTTTCTTCTTAGTTTATTAACATCTTTAATTTTGTTTTCGTTATTTTGATTGAATAAATTGGTGAATTTTAATATATATATATATATATATATATTTTACTAATGGTGAATTTTAATACATAATTGTGATTTTTCAAGGGTCCTTTTTTTCTTTTTTAAAAGACTATAGATATGTTTTGATGTACATAAATTGTTTATATTATGTGGTATATATGCTATTCGCATGACAATATTCTATATATTTCATAGTTTTCAATTATGAGATATAGTAAATTTATTTTTCCTACAAAACAATTGATCAAAACATTAATCAATACCTTAAAAAAATTATTAGGATTTATATTGGTGATAATATTACACATATTGATAAGTTGTAATGTCAACCAAATAAACTACCATTTATTATAGTATTTTTTAAACTATAATATTGTTTAGTATTTATGAAATTTAGAGATTTTATTGATAAAGTTCAATTGCAAGGTCTACCCTTGGTGGTTCTGAGGCTTGTAGTCAAAAAAAAGATCATCATTATAATTTGTAATCTGAACTTCGTCGGGATAATTAGTAACATTTGTATTTATTTTATGTGTCTTTTTAATATACATAATTTCACATGTATTCCAAAATCATTTGTTAATTATTATATTTATATTTGGTTCAATTTACTTCCAATAGTTAATGTTTATATTATATATTTGTGTGTATCATTGAAAATTTGTAATCTTTTACTAACTCAATTTGTATTTATATGTATCTCAGAAAATTTCCCTTTTAGTGGCCTATTTTATTTTATTTTATTTCATGCTGTGTGTAATTTGGATTGAAAATTGTAGAACTTATTCATATACGTGTGTTTACTACACATTAATATGAATTAATACATTTTTACTATAATTTGATTGAATAAATTGTCAGCCTCTCTCCACAAAACCACCTTATGAAGATAAGTTCTTTAAGTTAAGATTGCAAGGACCTAAATATGATTCTGGTACCAGTTATTTTAATTACAACTTGCAAGACAGATGCTATTGAAAGGGATTTATCAAGTACTGAACGACATATAAGCTACTTTGTACAATGATAACTCTTACAATTGTTTTGACTTACAAATATAACACATTGTTGTAATCACTGACTTGACTGCAAACCCACTATTGTGCTCTTTAAGTATGGAACACATCTTTTAAACACTTTTAAAGTATACCTACTGTACTTGTCACCAATTTCCTCCTTGTGGAATTGGTATGATATAACAAACCTGTATAATGCTAAAAATTTAATAAAAAAAGGCACGTATCTAACTAATAATGTTCCTTGTGGAACACAAATCTGGTGGTGGATTTGGTTGAGAATTTGGTGCACAACCACTCCAACTCCCTTGCTAAACCTGATGGACCACAGTAGAATACACCTGTGGAAGGAAAGTTTCATGGTCAGCCATGCTTACCAAAGCTAACAGCCCATTTTCATATGCTTGCACACTGTTGCTCCTCCTTTTAATTTCTTTTAGATTAGAAGGGTACTAACTAGTAACTACTTTAGTTGTTGTTGTTTAGCAGGTGTCTGCAATTTCTTCCCTACTTTCTATATGGTAGATTCGTTGGCCAATTAAAATCCTTATTATTCCAAGAATGTGTATGGGGACAGACAAGCTATATTCATAACCATAATCTGAAACAACTTCGAACCCAATGTGAGATTTTATTATTATTATTTTATTTTTTCTGGAAAACAGACTATGTTGCGACCGCTTTTGCTTTTATCAAGAGTTGAAGAAAAAGCTTTTAAGTAAAAAAAAGGGTATATGAATCTAAAAGTTAAAATTTATAGACACAGTTTTATACTTGAACACTCCCTCTTATGTGTAATGTGGAAACACTCCTATGGAATATGACAAGGATTCAAATTAGGACCTCGACCTTGTTAAATTTAGTTTTGGCATCGATTAAACAAAAACTATAAACTTATACTGTGTTAATTTTATAGCTTTAACAGCAAGAAAGAGTTAAGACAGACAGTTTGCTTATTTTTTCATGGGGTTGCTGGCCTAACACTATAATCACTTTGTTTTCCTTCTATTTCTCTCTTGAACGTTCCTCTATAGATAAGGCTCTTTTTAGAACCATGCTAATATAAGTGGGGGCTTTCTACGGTTCGGTTACTCAAAAGTGACCATTTTAGTAAATTACCCTCGATTTACATGAAATCATGCCAATTAAAAAGAAAGAAAAAAAATAAAAAAACTGTCAACAACAAGAATGAGGTTGTCAACGGTTTTTCATGAATGAAGCTGTCAACAACTTCTTTTATTGTTGATGTCCATGGATTTACTGTACATTAAGGGTGATTTATTGAGTGATCCGACCGTAGAGTTTTCCATATAATTGCCAACAAAAGAAAAAAGGTACACCTCTTACCGATTCTTGCTCCTCTGTGTCTCATAGATAACTTTGTGAAGATGCTGGACCAATTTGGTCTAGCAAAATAAGTATGCACCTGCAATTTTTTCATTTGTAAGATTTCTTGTTTCCACAAAAACACACAAATCGGACTTATTCTACTTGGACTCAGATGAAATAAAACTAGAGATGGTGACTATTACTATTGATCTATAATCAGTGTAATCAACCTTGTGGTCTAGTAGGCGATTCCCTATGCTCTTAATCCTTGGTTAAAGGTTTTAATCCTAGTCCTAAATTATTTATGGGGTGAAAAAGAAGAGATTTTCCTGCAGGTTGAAAACTGCAGAATAAGTTTTGGTAAAGCTTAATGGTTAGAGGCTCGGAGTAGATTGTTTCAACTACTCATTATTGTGAATTTGATGTTGGTTTCACCTTCCACCATCTCTTACAGCCGAAAGCCACAAATATTTGCAATCTTCTGATATTATTACAATAAGATATAACAATAAAAAAGTTTTGATTACCAAAAATACTGTAAAAAAGCTTGAAAAACTTTCTGCACAAAAAAAACACCCTTAGCATGCATTGCAAAAGATTTTGTACTCTTGCTATATGTAAACTAAGCAGAGGATATATCTTGCTTTGGGGATTGAAATAAGAGCTCTAGTTTTGAGACTATTGCTTCAAAACTAACCGGAGTCTTGGAGATGATGTCCATGCCGGTTTTGGCACGATATAAAACTTGAATTGCACTTAGCAAAGCTGACCGTGCATCTTCCTCCTTGTACATGCTGGTTAGGAAGTTATGCATCTCAACAATGGACTGAAAAATATGACCAAAGAGAAGTAAATAAAATTTTTCAAGAAAAACGTGACTGCAAGTTTTTCATCTGTAAGATTCTTTGTTTTTATCATTTGATGTTTTCCAACCTCTGCTTTGTTGGTATAATATAGTTCTTGGATAAAATCTCTGAACCATGCAAAGGAGCTTTGTTCTCTAGTGACCCAATATAGATAGGCTTTGGAGGGAACCTTGGAGTTGCTGGATTGTCTGCAAACACCCTATTTAAGCCAAACACATGTTAAGTATCAGAAATAGAAATCAAGTGTGTGTTTGCTTGGTGGAAAATTTTTTCTCAACTTGTATTATCATAGTAAGCTAAATTGTTTATGATTATCAATAACTCTTAGTGCCAAGGGATGGTAGAAGGTAAAAGTTGCAGATGTGACCAGGAGTGGTGGTTATCTATTACGAAAGATGTCCTTGGAAGAAAAAGGTTAATGATTTCTCTGTAAAAGAAAAATGAAATTGTTTTCCTCATTATCTATTGGCATTTTTTGAGATGGTTCACCATTTTGGTGAACCACTTCTATTATCTTCTACCTCCACTTGCCTTTAAAAGACATTAGTCTTAGCAATATTTTGAGGTTGTTACAATAATATGTGACAATGGTACAAATGTCAAAACTTCTAGAAAACATTTCCTGCAGAATGGCCACCAGTGAAATCTAGAATACTTACTGCATTAACACCTTTTTCCTGCACGCTGCTGATTACATCTTTGAGGATACTGATGAAAGGAGTTGCTCCAATGCCAAGGCCAATCAGTGCCACAATGTCATACTTGACATGGTCTTGAGAAGCAGCTCCATAGGGGCCATCAAAAGATATCCTAGGATATTCATTTACCCTGGAAAGTATGGCCTGCCAAACCACAAGAATGACTTGCCAAACGCTCATGTTGCTAAATTTACTAAATTGCCATTGTTTTCTGCTAGAGAAGAGCTCACCTCTTGGAATAAACTATACAAATTATAGCTCCAATCTCCAAGTGTTCTTATATGCACACTTAAGTAATCATCTTCTGGTCCAGAAGTTAAAGAAAAGGGATGCCTAAAAAGTGAATAGAAAGGATATGGTGGGCCGTGAGTCAACAAAACAGAGTGAACATAATTCAATGGCTGAGTGTGTTATATATACCATTCCAGTGGTGAAATCTGAGGGCACTTCATAAATATGCTCATCCCACTCTTGTACTCGAAACCTTGAGGCTTTTTAAACTTGAGGAACAAAACTTTCCCTGGATATACACTGGCCTAAATTTCGCGAAAAAAGAACTGTTACATTAGCTTTAGTTGCGTAATGCAGGAGTATGGATAGGCATATTCCCATCAAATTACAGCAAGAGTGTCTAGAATATCTTCCTTTCTTCTGAGTGTATTATTTGCATTTTTGTACTCGAATTTCCAAATAATTCTCCATCTAATTGTCTCAACAGAAAAAAGTAATGATGCATGCTTGTGTGAAGGCCTTTGTTGACTTCCATTTAAGACATAACAAGCTCCAAGCACAGTTGCTCTTTATTGGAGACCTTAATATGGAAAAATACCACCTAAATCTTGCAACTCCTTTCTGATAATTTTATAATGACTTATGGGAAAAATAGGACGGGCGGTTTCTAACACGTGGGAGCCCATTTTAATAAATTGTAACAAGAATGGAAGGGGTTATTAGAATTGGATGATTTTAGGACCACCCAACTTTTGCTCTGATGGTAAATTGGAAAAGAACACGGAGACATTCGGACGCTTAATATGTTCATCCCTGATATATAATCTAAAAGAAAATATATCAGAATTTATAAAAAAGTATACCTTTGTGACATCTGCTTCATAAAAAGTTGATCTAACTGCTCTAAAGGTTCTCTCCCCTGTGTATAGCAGCACCGGGATTGCAATATACATCCATGTCTACATAGGAAATTTCCATCATCAAAATTCAATATGAACTTCTAACACACTGGAAAATAGAAAATGACTCCATAATAAATCACAATTAGCTATAAGCGAAGCAATTTGGCTTACTGTTTTCTCAATGAAGTCGTTCGTCAGGAAGAGGAACATTGAGTGAATAATTAGCAGCACATACACCAAAACGAAGAGGTGGTGTGAGTACCAGAAGGTGTTGTAACCAGTTATCTGCCGAACAGACCTTGGGAGAGGTGCAATTTGGCGGCGGGGCCACTTGGTTGCTAGTAAAAATGCAATGGCCATTAGTACTACCATTGCAAGACCAGTTGCACCCTCTGTGGTGGCCAGGATTTCGACATAAGTTGGTTGGTGGTAACCAAAATTTGCAGCTATAGCTTGAAAAAGCGACTTGTCTGATCCACTGATTCTGGGAAAATCACAGGCAAGATGTGTGCCTCCATGAAGGATCACTCCTATCACTATTCCTCCAGCTATTAGCTGCCATCAGAATACATATAAGTTTGTCAAACATGGAGAAGTTCTATAATACAACGTTAGCAAAATGTATCTTCCCACACCATATCTCCAAACACATAATATCAAACTTAAAATATTCAGTTAACAATCACGTTGAAAAATACCTTGTGAAAATTTATGTTGTCATTAAATGGTATGACCGAGCTCACTCGACGATTGGTGCGCAGCCATGTGACGGTATTCCGACAAACCGGGAGGAGGATTACGGCCATGTTGAACTTTAGAGTCTCAGCAGCTCCCTTAGCAGTGCTGAGGCAATAACCCATGACTTGAAATGCGGCCCTATGGCGGTATTGAATGAACTTCCATGTGAAGAGTGCAATACAGATAGCTAGCCATAGCGTGACAATCCACGCACGGCGCCAGTACGTTCGAAAAAGGACTTCGGGCCTCGACATGGGCCTTTGATAGTCCGGCCCATAAGGGTCGTAGGTATAGTGATATGGGCTTGAAGATTGGGCTGTGGTTAGATTTAGTGTGTCCTTTGATAGGCCTATTTTGACGAGTGTCTCCATTTGAGATAGCTGCAATTTAATTATACGGGTTGTTAAGAAAGATAATGATGTCTTAATCTTTTGTTTTATCGAAAGTGGAATTATACTGAAGATAATTACTCACGTGAGAGATGATATCAAACCTTAAGAAGAAAAGGCGTAAAAGTGATAAAATCGAAAAAGATGGACCGATTATGTAAACTAAGTATAAAATAATCAAGAATAAACCCTCGCTATCAATGTGCTATATATTTCAGTGAGCACTTTTGGAGTTAATTATTTGGTATATTTATCATTTCTCATAATAGGCTAGAGTTTTACAAGTAAGGGAGGAAACTGAATTCTGTTAATTCTAAAATTAAAATTTCCTTTAATGGGATCGGATTATTTAAAAAAGAATAGCTTTGCCATTCTACAAGCAAGTGGGAATCTAATTTCTATTAATTGTAAAACTGAACTTTCCTTTAAATGGATGAGATTAAAACTCATTTTCTAACTTATTTTATTTAAGATAGATATGGTTCATAAACATTGGTAACCTAATTTAACAGGATGAATCAAATTAGATTTCTTTATTTTTTAAAGGTTATTTTCTAAAGGTGCAATATAAGTATAGTTAGTGAAAAAAATTATTTTATTTAAATTAAATTATGCTCACGTCAATCTATCATTTCATTATCAATGCATTTAATGGGCGGATTTCAACAATCAAATGATCAACTAGATGAGAGGTAACACTAAACCTAAATAAATACAAATCCTCCGAAACAACTTTTCACGTTTGGAGTCATCCCAAGGAAAATATTATTTCTTTTTTCTTCCCCTTCTTTCTTTATGGAGGATTAGGACCCAGAAAACTGCTAATGGACCCTTCACGCTTTAAAAAATGTGTCTGCATGGTCGGTGAACCAAAAAATAGTTTTGTGGCCAATCGGCGATGTTGATTAGCATTTAAACTTAAACCACTAGGCTAACATCATAGGATTTCACCAAACTCAATACTATATCTATATTATGCATATACAATTCCTAATTAGAGAATATTATATTAGTTCATCTTTGATTTTGGGTAACTGAAGAATGATTAGTTTTACCTTCTTTTCTTTTTTTTTTTCTTTTGCTAAAATATTACATTTTAATATATTTTACTCTCAACCGTGTGTGATTTATTGAAATCGAATATAATTTATTATAATATTACAACAACATCGAATCAATTATATAATTTCTCATATTTATTAGGATTTACCTCCATGTGACCTTCCTTTCCGGTGTCGATGACTTCCATGACCAAAGAAGCGTAATCTTTTACTTCCTCATGGGTTAAAGAAAGCTTATTTGCAGAAGCGCTTAACAATACCATCTGCACTTGAAATCAGCCATAAATTATTTCAAAAATTCAACTTAAAAAAACATCAGCCTGATTTTAATGATAAATGTCTCCCTCTATAGGTGTATTTGTTCATGGAGAATAATTTTTGAACGTTTATTATAACCAAAACTTTAGTACGGTCAAATATTATCAATATCGATATTAAGAGATTGCAGTAACTAATAGTTATGTTTAAAAAGTGAATGAAGGTGGAATGTGAAGATGACCGTCGATAATTGGCCTCTATGCTTATTTCATCGTAGAACAGCCAATGAAAAATAAAGAAAAATAATATCGATTTTTAAAAAAGGATGTCATTTTCCTTATTTTTCCGTTGCTGTTTTATAAGGTTGTTAAAGTCTGCCTTCCACCATCACTTGTACCTAAAAATTATTATAATCTGTAACAATATTGACATGGCTTTAAAAATTCGATTATAAGAAATATAGAAGAAAAATTGGGCATGTGAAACAAACATACCCTATATTTCAATTTCAAGTCAATGTCTTCTTGATAATTACCTGTTTTATGTCATATTCACTGATGCACCCATCCAGATTTTTGTCACACCTATTTACAATCAATATGTAACAGAAAATAAAGTCAAATTTTGGATATATCTTTTAAAATTTCGAAAGCTGAATAATAGATGAAAATTTAAATTATATTATTACATACAGGTCAAAGAAAATGCTTAGTCTGGTATATGGGCAAGGGTCAGTGAGGCGACGCCAATAATCATGAAATTCAATTTTTGTAATTTCATCATTTATATTTTCCTTCCCTCTTAGTGCTCTTAAAAGCTCCTTTGCATATTCCTGCGATTGTTGCATTCCTACGAATATAATAAAAAAAAAATTTTAATTTATATTATTATAATTCGTTAAGTGTGACAATATAAATATTCAAAAAAGAAATATACTAATGATTATATAAAAGAAAAATCAAAATATACACTAAATCATTCAGCAAAATGGATAAAATAAATTATCACTGAAAGTATAAGTAACCAATTCGGATACGTTTTCCAGTCAACAATAATTTTTTATTCGGTTGGTATATAAAGCTACTAAAAAACAGTTGTAAGTTTGTCGGACTGATAATTCCTACTGGAAGACAATATGGTAATGTGATATCATGTGACTCCGTGAATTCATTTCCTTTTCTTCAAGTAAATATTTTTATAG
Organism: Lumnitzera littorea; assembly: GCA_024138015.1. Taxonomy (NCBI): domain Eukaryota; kingdom Viridiplantae; phylum Streptophyta; class Magnoliopsida; order Myrtales; family Combretaceae; genus Lumnitzera; species Lumnitzera littorea. Next base: position 102,158,717 of record JAMXBB010000004.1, on the reverse strand, counting down.
AGGATAGATGAAGATAAGAAAAACCCAACCTGTTTCTTCCCGGTGGAAGGAAAACGATATAATTCACTTCAATGAAAGTTACCTGGTTGTTATTTTTTTCCTTTCTTTTATTGATATTTATAAAACTTTTTGACGAGAGTTGACCTGCTACCCAATTCCCGTTTTCGTGCATTTTTATTTGATTACTTTTGAACATGGTAAATGCATGCTAGTTGGGTCATACTAACGGGTGGTTATAAACATTTGTTAATGGTTTACGTCCACAAAGACTTCCCAGTTTCGGTTTATACACTTTACCTATAATACTTAAACAGAATTGGTGGTCAGAATTTAAAGAAGATCCTTCTTTGATGTTTTTCAAAAGTATATAATAATATTATAAATAAATAAAAAAATATGATAAAAAATAATGAATAATTAAGTTAACAAATATTATCAGACATATTTCAACTATATTTCAACTATTGGACTTAAAAGTTATAATTCTGTATTAAGATTTTCTCCATCAAAGGGTATAAATTGATATCACAACTAATTATAATTTATATGGTTTACTTAGTCATGGGTTAATATAACTATAATAATAATAATAAAGCTATATGAGAAGATTGAGTGGTTTTGGCAATAGTGTACAGTAAAGTTATTTTGGTATAGTTTTATAGAAACACATGTATCTATTTTTTGATAGATGAATAAATGTAACTTTTTCACCGAGAATCCTATAAGTGATGTTCTTTTTTAATTATATACTATTCTTTTAGCATTTATAAGGTGAGTGCGACATCTATAGTAAAAAAATAAATTAAATGTGTGAAAATATATATAGTTTTTTATTCATAAGTGCTCCCTTGATAAGACTTTCCTTTCTAAACAAGACAAATTGGAATAAATTAAAAACAACAAGTCAATGAAAAATTGAGAAGAAGAAAGATTAAAATTAATATAAAAGCAGAAGATGGCCAAAAAAATAAAAAAAAAAAATCTTAAAAGAGGAGAAAAATTCTTGAACGGTTCCTTTTAAATATATATACTTATATCTAGTCTATAGGCGGACATGTGCTTCCGTGTCGGTCATGTTATGGAATTAAGGTTTTAACCTTTACGTGGCCATGAACCTTACGCTAACAAACAAATACATGTTATGAACACGTGGAAACGTTGCAGTAATATCTTTTTTTATTTTTTTTCACACAAGTTCAAATAAAATTTGTCAGTACAACGTAATTTCGTTAGGAATTTCGAGCTCGTGAACATGTCTTCGTCCCAAAACGGCAGTTCCCTAGCAACAGCAACCACAATATCTTCATTTTCATTGCTAGAAACAAAATTATATATATTTCACTTACCGATGCAGAAACCAAAATCTGACCACTTCACAACCGGTTCAGAACCGGTCCTGGCCAGTGCAATCCGGTCGAAGCGCTCCTCGGCTTTTTTCCACTCTATGATGCCACCATTGGCTGTGTCAAGGAACTTCAACCTGTGAATCAGCAACCCAGCATCCCCATTTTGGAGTAAAGGGATTGGGTTCACACAATCTTGATTCAAACCGGTTTGAACCGGAGAGAATGGGATTCGAACCGCACTACCACTTGTGGAAGATGAAGAAGGTGATGAAGAGAAAGAAGATGGAGAAAGCGAAAAGTCAGAATGGTGATGATCCATTCGAGCATCTTCATGAGAATAATCCATTCCTGGGGTCTCCTAGTTTCCTTGTGGGTTTTAAGGATGTTGGGGTTCTAGTTTTGGGCAATGTGGTCGGAAAGTCAAAGTACTAGGATGTCTAAGCCTCATAAATTTGAAGCGTTTTTGGATGAAAAGCAATGGAAAAGTGCTTTGGTTTGGGGATTACTCAAATTGGTTTCGGTATATATAATAGATGTAAAAATTGATCACTTTTTGCACTTTTTCGAGCTTGTGGCTAGGAAAAATTGAGTGTATGAGCTAAGAAAGTGAAGGTAGTGAAAAGGAAATAAAAGTTTGTGTAATGTTGTATGATTGATTTGGTAGGAATAATTAAGATATGTGGAGTTAATGAATGGGTACATATTTGGGAGGTTTTGTTAAGAAGTGGAAAGATTAGGAAGTCTATGGTGGAGTTAGAGCAAGTGGAGAGTGTAGAAACAAATGTAAATGAAAAATGTGAATGTTGTGATCGAAAATGTTAATGCATTATTCGGTAGTATTTGTTAAAGATGTTATATGAAGAAATTTTTCATACCGAACATACTTGTTCTTCTTCTTCTTTTTTTTGTTTTTTTTTTCCCTTTAAAGTGTATTATCAATAATAAAGGACACAAAAAGTTGTTTTAATATCTTAATAAGTATTGTAAAGTATTATTTGATCAATGAAAAACTATTAAACTTTGGGAAAACTAAAAGAGCGGTTGATTGAGCTTATAGGCTTGAAAATGTGACAAAAAATATATATATAATTGTTTAATGGACTAAAATAAAAACAGCTCATCAAACTCACCATGCAAGAAAAGGTGTTAGGAGAAGAATTGGCTTCTAGAAGTCATCTCCTCTCTCTCTCTCTCTCTCTCTCTCTCTCTCTCTCTCGTGTGTGAGAAAGATGGCACGTTTATTGACAAAAGCTGGTCTCCATCTCATAGCTGAAGATTGTGTCACATTATTGGCTTGAGTTTGAGTGAACAAAAACACTAAAAAAAAGATAATGCGAAAATCTTAATCTATTTTCTCTGTCTCTCTCTCTCTCTCTCTCTCTCTCTCTCTCTCTCTCCCTCTCATATATACATATTTGTATATATATGTGTATACATATTTGGGGAAATGGGATTTTAAAATATTTTTTAAATAAAGTTCTAAATTTAATAGTTAAGATTATTTAATTTTTTTATTATTTTATAAAATTATAATAACATCAATCTTTCTTTTTCTTTTTTCTTTTTCTAATTATTTCAACCAATGATTGTATGTGGCAATATTTTAATAGGAAAACTTTAAAAAACTTTAGAAAAAATAATTTAACAACATCTACATCCAAGATTTGGAACTTTACTTGAGAGAGTTGCATTTTTAATTTGTAGATCATAATTGATAAATTTTATAAAAAATTTCAAAATTTAAAGAAAATTCCAAGACATAAAGTGACCGAGACTCCTTTTCCTTTATGTGTAAATAACCTCGCGCCCCCCTACGCCACCAAAAAATAAAAAATTCAATAGATGTTCTTGTAAGACTAGTTAAGAGATCAAAACAGAAACTTCCTTGCATTTCCAACATCATACATTTACATATATGAAAAAGAAAGAAAATGTAAATGGGTACTGTCATCTCAAATTTTTAGTTGGTAGAGTTTGATATTTGATAAGATCCCTAGGCCAAGTGGGCATGGCCAAGGTGGCTTTATGCTATTTAAGTCGAACTACAAAACAGACAAGGTGAATAGAGTAGTTGAGAAGTTGTGCAGTTAGACCACTTTAACACAACTCAGTAAGGGTCGTAAGTGAGCAAACACTATGTCAAGAGTTGAAGAGAGAAGTTGGGGGTAAGAAATTAGTAGAAGTCTCAAGTGTTACCTATAAGAGGTATGGACCAAGTATTTATATGTATGATTTCTAATTTCCTATCAACGTGGTATGTAGGCCTATGTTTCGTAGTGCTTTAAGCTAGCAACGGTAGGAATGGTTTCGTTAGACTTTGCATTCGTCTTTTCCTCACATATATTTGGTGCTACTGTATGATTAAAGCTATGAATGCTTTGGGTTCTTCCTAAGGCGAGTCGCTAAACATCATTATCATATTTAATACAACAAGTGCTACATGGCCTGGCCTCGCGAGGCTCTTGTGAATTCTAAGATATGCCCATACGGGGTCGCCAAAAGTTTACCAAATGTTGATAGAGGGTTGGCTTTGGTAAGGGAGGACATCCCTCAAAATGGTTTATTTACATACATGTCTATTTATTAGTGGTTAACCATTCCTATAGACCTAATATGATTGGTGTAGACCCCTACCCCCTGGAATTATAGGCTTAAGAGTGTTTAAGCCTATACCCAAGGAAGTTACCTTAAGTCTAATACTTTTGAAACATTTGTCAAGTGATTAAAATAATGGGAAAATATAAAAATGTACTTAATATTTCATGTTTTTACAAATTAATTTTTAACCTTTTATTTAATCCATTTTAATTATCAATTTTTTCAAGTTATATCAAATAAGTCATTCTATTAAACTCTATTAAATTTTTCGTTATCATTAACACGTATCAGTATATACTTAATCCATATAAGTACAAAAAAGCCCATAATATTTACTTGTAAATATAAATCAATTTTTAACCTCTTATTTAATTCATTTTAGTTTTTAATGTGTTCGCACATGGTGGAAAAACTAACAGATAGATTTTTTTTGTAAATTTATTAAAACATTGAAAACTAAAATAGATTAAATGAAAAATTAAGAACTAATTCGTATATATAAGTAAACGTTATGAATTTTTTCATACTTTTTTCATAAAATAAAAGAATTTCGGTTTTTTTATCTATTTTTTTCTTTCATTATCTATATTTGATAGTACGAAAACACACTCCCTTTATCCTTTTAATAGGTGTACATAGACATCATTATCGAGACCTAAATAAAGAAACGAAATGAAGGTCCTTATTGATTATTCATTTCGTGTGATATCATGTAATAGAGGCCACTAGAGAGTAGGTACGTGACTTTAGGTGTTAATTTACGACATGACATGAGCCTAGAGAGTAGATAAATGGAATTTGTCCTAGAATAATGCTAAACTATGTATAGAAAAGTGATCTCGATGTTTGGCCACATCTAAAGACTAAGGAATCCTCAGTTATCTAACATTTTAGAGTCGACACTGTAGTGTTGAATTCGGTGCATTTTATATCCGAATAAGGAAGAAATTAAAGATTAACTTTTTATAAAAGATTTTTATATGGTTTCATCTTTATTTATTTTTTATGGGATCAGTTCCACTCTCTATTTCATTTTATATTTTATTTTTTTAAATTTAAATTATTAAATAAATTTTAAATTTAACGATTTAAATTAAAAATAATATAAATAAATAATAAAATAAAACATTAGACCTGTCTAGTTAAAACGAAGAATAGAATTTTAAAAACTCCCTTTTATAAGTGATTTGATTTGACCTTGTGTTAATTGTTTTCTATTGTCCAATTTACGTTGATGTGTGCAATTTATCTCTTATATATTTAATTTAAATTCCCGGTATGCTTCAATATGTGATGTAATCAGGACTTATTTGGGATAGGATATTTCTTTCCTCTTTTATTAGTAATACCTCTTCATCATTTATAATTTTTTATCCCCTCCACACAACCACCCCCAAAAAAAAAATTCAAGAGACATGTTGCTTTTCCAAATGGTGGTAATCATAGATCTCTACATGATTTTGAATTCTCGTATTCTTCAAACGATTGTAACTTGTTTCAAATGGTAAGTCATGTCTTGTAAATTTCTAAAAACCATTATAGTTTCTCTCTTTCATTGCCTTCTTTTTTCCCCAAACATGTGGAGACCATTAGTTAGTCCAGAAAAATTATATCGTGTAAGAGATATATATATATACACATAATTAAATAATAACATTCATTGTTCATTTAAAACTGTTAATGAAATTAAATTATTAATATGATGATTGTGATAATTTTTTTGTAAGTATATTATTTTATTTATTATAAATACAGCTTGGGCAAGACATTTTTTTTTTTTAATGAAAGAACGAAGGAAAAAAAAAATGATATCCTCTAATTCGACAAAGTGTTAGGCGTTGTAACGTTTTATTAACTCTAGCCTGACAGTTTATCGATCTCAGAAATATATAACTAAAAACTTAAAATCCTTTTGAAGTTCCTAATTATGTACTACAGAGACATTTTTAATAACAGATGATATGGATACCGTGCTTTGAATGGAATGGAGTAGATGTGCGCCTTATAAATGCAAGATATAGCAGTCATAAATTGAAGTTCTATGGTTAATGCTGACAAAGGAATAGGATATATTCCCTGTGTCACATGCCAAAACACATAAACACCTACATACATACAGCCATTAAAAAAACATATGCACACGCAATGGAAGGATCTCGTGAATTACATCTGTTAGGGCTGCTCGTTCGTTAGTTGGGTCGAATCCTTATTTCTCAGATCTAACATCGTTACTTTATCTTACATCAATGTGGAATCTACATTAACTTAAAAAAAAAAAAAAAATTAAGTCAAACTAGAGATAGATATATCTAAATAATCTTGTAACATATGGGTGTTTAGTCATATTCTATCCTTTTTCTTTTTCTTTTTCTTTTTTTTTTATAACTACGTTACTTCTTAATTATTACAAATTGAGGAGGGAAGAAATCACGTTAGAAAACCATCGTTTATATCTAATTAGATTACAATTTTCATTGTCGATACCCTTGTATAAGAGTAATTTGCAAACAAGTTATTCTCATTTTCTTCCATTTGGGAGAAAAAAAAAAAAAATTGCTATTTTCAATTGTTTGGAGATCACGAATTTCTCGAGAAGTAAGCGGGAAAAGGATTAATTCAGTAATGATTTTGTGAAGTTAATAATCTGAAATTTCATTTCTTTTTGTGTGATTAGTTACAAGATTTATGTAATGTGTTCATCATATGGATGGATCAATGATCAAGGCTTGGAAGAGAAGTCCGAGAGCAGACAAGTCAAGATTAGATGGGATGGAACTATGAAGATAAATGGAAGATGTGGAAGCAAAGTGGAGTCTAGGCCTAGGTCGGCCATCCATCCTTGTATTGGGGTTGACTAGTCTTTTAATAGCCCAAGATTTTGCTTGTTTTGGTGATGATAAATTTATTTATGATCTTGTGATATGTTATCGCTTTAATTAATATCATTTAGTGACTTTCGTGCATGTTGTAGAGTTCAAGGAAGAATATGTCACGTACTCGTTGATGATACTCCACATAATCTAATTTTTAGACTTTGTTTTAAAAAAGTTTGGGTCAAATACAATTGGATGCGTATGCCCTTATGAGTTTATTTACTACGATGAGGTAATCAATGTGCTTATCCTAATTTTTTTAAGTAAACCTGTTAATCGTAATATTATAATATAAACTACAGTTTTGGTATCACACCTTCAAAAAAAAAAAAAAAGAACTTCCATTAATAAATACTTTCTATAGTTCTTCTAATTAAGAGTATGTGTCTTTATCTCACAAACATTTGAAGGTCTACTAAAATAATAACCTTTTTCTTTTTCTTTTTCTTTTCACTTTTATAGTTTTTACTTTTCTACAGATCATGTCCCCACTCTAGATTAAGAGACTAAATTTAATAAAGTCAAAGTGTCCAAATGGAGAACACATTTTTATGCTTATACTAATTTATTTTTAACCGACATTAAAGATGATATAGTTTATTTTACCCACACATAGAGCAACTCCAATTAATCAATCTATCTATATATATAATGTAGAAGTGATTAATATTAGTGCATGGCCCTGGCGAGAAAAAGGAAAAAGAAGAAGAAAAAACGTGGCCCATAATAATATCAGGCCTTCGAAGCATAAAGGGGTTAGGCTTTTAGACTTCCGATTCCAGAAAATAGGCCGAATCACTTTCCACCTATTGTGGTTTGTGCTTTTTAATGGTCAATTGCTCAATCGGCGATTTTCCCTTGAAAGGGTCAGGTTCGATGAGCAATTAAAAAAGAGTAGTACAGTTGGGCCCTAAGGCACGATTAGAAATAGGCCGAAACTAAATAAAAGGTATTAACTTCAAGCTTGATTAAAATTCTTTTCGGATTTGATTAAGTTTACAATCTTCCTCTCTATCATAGCTCAATTCAGCTTATTTAGACTTTGATTATTTAGAAAAAAGTATGAAATTTTCATAATGGAAGAGTTAATATCACGATTGCTACTTGAACATTGTCCTCTTTTTTTAGTTAATTATCTGATATCTAAAAGCATTAATTTAGCATCTGAACTTTACTAATTTTTTCAGTTTAAAATTTGGACTTTATCCATTTTTAAATTTGCTATCTAAACTTTACTCATTTTTGCAATTAACTGTCTAATCTAGATACATAGACAATCCCGAAAAGCATGATGATAGAAAATTGACATTGTTAAACATAGTATAATTAATTGCAAAAAATGAGTAAAGTTCAACTACTAAATATAATATTCATCCACAAAGGAAAGAGAAAACTATAAGGGATAGTTATGGTAGCTCTACTCGAGCCTTCAAGTAAACAACTCGCTACACGAAAAAGCTAATGGGTCACCAGACATCAATAGCGATGGATGGTTACTCATCTTTATTCAATTGTTGTATTATCCTTCTAAATCGGTGGTCAATTGTTTCCTAGTCTCATGGTAGGCAATCATGTATAGGTCGACTACCATTGTTGAACCTCAGGTGCTTTCTTGAGGTTTGCAAAATTTTTATAGTGTAATTCATTTAGCAATACAAGCTTATTATTCCATTTCACATATATAAAGTTAAATAAACATGATACTAATAAAATATTAGACATGGTTAGTTGAAAGACTTATTCCATAAAGTTTAATAAATAAAAGAAAGTTAAGGGCTCAAATAAAAATATCCTTGTTATATATTCTTTAATCTTATTTTGAATTTTCTTAATGTAGATATCTTAAAAAAAAGGGGCACTTGTCGAACTAATATTTGTCTTTGCTGTTTGGACATTATTATGGAACTCATTCCAAACTTTTTGGAAAGGAACAAATATATATTTAGTTATGAATATTTATCTATCTTTTATTAGCCTTTGACGTTCCTTTTTTAAAAATATGAATCCTTTTTTTCCCCTTACAGTTGCAAAGAAGACTATTGTCAACTTATTAAAGATTTATGCAATATCGACAAGTATGTGTGGGTATAGGGGTTCAAGTATGAACGTTATGTGCGTGCTATGTGATAGATGCACTACACGTAGCTAGGGAAGTAACTTAAATCATGCATACGGGATGATCAGGAGAGAAATGTAGGGAGGAGGGTAGGCAATTCTAACAAGGCTTTAACACTTATAGTGATGGGTGAAGGATCTTAAAGGCATCAAACTTTACTATCGATGAAGGATATTGAAGTGTTCTTGAAATATTTATTCTTTCATAACGAGAATTTGATAGAGTAACAACGTTCGTGCCAAGATTTCTCTTGTCCAAATGAGGGAGGGAGATGAGTATTTATAGAAAATGGCAATTGATTTAATTTGTTAAATTGTGATAATGATCAATAGTCATAATTAACCCCTTCCCTTAAAAGATTTTAAGTGGGTTATCTTTATGGGTTTAGGCCTAATAGGGCCTTATTCTTAGTGTGAGCCAACTTAAGAAATGTTATATCAGATTGAACGATTCAATTGACCATACTCTGAGCCTACTATATTAAATCTCCCTTAATCATCTTGAGTACATGAACTCAACTCTTTAGACCATATCACTTTAGCATGAAAAGTCAAATCTAATCTAATTAATTAGGCTTATAGCCTAATTCGAATTTATTCCTCTATATTTTGTCCTCTAACCAAAATCATTCGAATGGAGTCAAAGGGGTTTAAGCATTAAGTAAGCTTTTTAGATAGCTAAATTGATGCTTAATGCATGCGTGCTTTAGAATAGATACATTGCTATTGGGGCGTTTGTATAGATATTTACAAACTTTATTCCTTTGGCGAATCATGGCATGGAAGTCCAATGCCAAATTCTAAATAGTGATTTGATAATAGCATAGTACACGGGTTGCAGCACGATTTAGCTGCACATCACCTTATGTTAGCTTAAGTTTTATTGCCCTCCAAACATCATTACTAAATAAGTCTTCGTAAGTTATCACCCCTTTGATATGTGTATTATATTACACTCTTTTTCTCTTTATTCTTGCTTTAGGTATAGGGGAATTCTTCCTATGAGATCTTCACATATGCATAACTATTGAATGCTTAGAACTTTAGTTATGTGTTCCATATTGTAACCAAGTGCAATATTTTAGGGGATAAACGTGAACTCCACAAATCATATCATAGTTTGATTTGATGCTTTAACAAACCATAGCTTAGATCGAAGTGCTCTCAATCGGTTGGAATAACAACTTAGTATACCCCATTTGGTCACTCATTTAATACTCAAGTATTTGTAAAACATTGGATAAAGAAATTCAACTAATGGTGTGCTCTCCTTTTTATTAGCTTGCGTGTAAGTATATCTTGTATAAAACAACAACTCCTTTTTTTTTTAAAATATGAGTGTAGGGTACGAGTATGAAGGTCACGTACATACTGCATGATAAACGTACTACAAGTGACTAAAAAAGTAACTTGAATCACGTGTATGGGATGATTATGAGGGAAATGTAAAGAAAAAGGTAAGCAATCCCAAGAAGGTTCTAACACTTACAATGATGTGTAAAGGAGATCAAAAACATCAAACTCTACTATCGATAAAGGACATGAAAGTGTTCTTAAAACGTTAAAGTGTTTAATCTTTCATGACGAGAGTTCGATAGAATAACAGCATTTGTGCCAAGATTTCTCTTGTCCAAATGAGGGAGAGAGAGAGGGTTATATATAGAAAATCGCCATTCATCTCATCTTTTGGATTGTAATGATGATTAATAGCTAGAATTCATTCCTTTCCTTAATGGACCTTAAGTAGGTTCTCTTGATAGGTTTAAGCTAAATAAGGTCTTATTTTTAATATGATTTAAGTTGAGAAAGATTAGATTAGACCGATCCAACAGGTCCTACTTCTAGTTCATTATACCAAATTTCCCTTAATCATTTTGAATACATGGACTTGACTCTTTAGGTATTATAACCTTAGCTCGAAGGGTCAAATCCTATTTAATTAATTGGCCTTAAAGCTCAATTTGGATTGAGCCCTCTACAGTATCCAAATCCAATAAACTTAAAATGTTTAATCAAATAAAATAATATTACTATATATATATATATATATATATTAAATCAAATAATATAATAAATTACATAAACTTAAAAATAAAATTATCATATCACTTTGGGGCAAAAGCTATTTGAGGCCCAAGTAAACTACACGGTATTTAAAATTGTTTGCTTCAAATCATAATATATAAAACCACTTCTAACTATTTAACTTCATTTGGTTTAAACTACTTTAATAAATAACTTGTTGGTCCATATGTCATAAGTAGATGAAAGAGAAAATGTTTTTTTTTTCCCTCCCAAAGATACTAAAGAATTTGTTTCTTGTTGTCTAATGCAATGTTAGCATACAACAAATAGTATTGATAGTCTTCTACGAAGCTTAAAATTAGAAGGTTTTACGATCCATTTACTTGGAGATAATAAAGAGAGAATAACATAACTACTACCTCGCTCCTGTCACCTTGTTTACTTGAAAAATTAAGCAAGAAATTTTCATTCTCATGAACTTTTCTATTTCCACTCAATTGGAATATACGTTGCTTAATAAAAAGTTGAATTTTTTATTTTCTCTACTCAAATTGTGTTACCATTATTCTTTCATTAATGTTGCAATCAAATAACTTCTGTTATTTTCTAAAATGAGGGGCAAACTAATATTTTTATTTATATTCCCAACTTAATACTGTAATTAATGAGGTGAAGTATATATTTATTTCATGTAGTAAAAATTTATATGGAATAAGCTTTAGAATATAAATTTTTAATTTATTCCTATTACTAATCATTCCTAAGGCATACTTTTTAGTTCTTTATTTATTCCACTTCATAAAGTAAAATGTTCGTTTATTGAAAAACATTATAAAGTTCTAAGTCCACAAATAAAATATAAGAGAACTAATTGAAAAAAAGTGGCCTCATACTTCATCCAACTTGGAGGCTCCTCATTCAATTGCAAGTGTTTAACTTAAACCATACATTTTATTCAATTTCAAATATTAAAACAATTTAGGCACCTAAATAGAGAAAAAAAATTACTACTTTTCCTTTTCTTTACTTCTCTCTCTCTTTTTTTTTTTTTCTTTTTAATAGAAAGAGATTTAATTTGGTTAGTTCGGTTTCAAGTGATTCGGTTCGTTTAATCTTCCAAACCAAGTCATGAAACGGTTCAAAACTTTTCTAAACTTTACTATAAAGCAAATCAAAATATAAAAGAATCATACATTCTTACATTTTACATAGAAAAACTTAAGTTCAGTTGGGCGTGGGCTTAGTTTTATGAACAATGTTGTAAGATACCATGCAATTTTTAGCTAAAATTTCTTTCTTCTTTTTCGTTTTTTTTTTTTCCCTCTTTTTCTCTTAAGAAGGTGAGTGCATCATGACCTACCATACCCATTGGGGACTAGATTGGTTGCCCCCGACCATTAAAGTTGTTTGCTAAGGTCCCTAGGTTGCTGAAATACTGCTGCTTAATTTTTAATTTTCTTGTGATGATGATTAATATTATATTGTTAAAATTGTATTTACTTTAACCATATCAGATGTTAACATGTATCGTTAGTGGACATATGCTTTAATATAGGTTTAATTGAAGCATTCCTTTATAGAACTTGGATTATGATATGAGAACTCAAACGGAAAAAGAAAAACTTACTCAAATAAAAAAAAAGTAGGCAAACAAAAATGAATTAATATGTACTTTTCTATTTTGTAAAGGTGGATGATTGATAAAAAAAATGATTATTTATTAAAATAAAAGATAAATAAAGAATAATGATTAAGGCATCATTTGGTTGTACAAATTTCATGGGATTTGATAAGATAAAATCTTTTACTTAATGTTTAGTTTACAATTTAAACTTGATTACCGAAACAAAAAATGATTTGAAGGATCATGTAAATACTTAAAATTTGTTTCATATAAAATATGGTATAAAAGATAATTTTATTGAATAAAAATATAAGTATTGAGAGTATAAATATAATTAAATAAATATTAGATAATATTAAGGATATAAATATTTGATAATATTTGAATTTTATAATTTTATAATGATATAAAAATGTCATTAAATAAATATTATACTATATTGAGGTTATAAATGTTAAAATAAAATATTAAGTTCGGTATTTATATATACTGAATAAGAGATATTACAAAAATTTATATTTAAAACTATGCAAATCAAATGAAGTATAATAATACTGTAATGTCTTGTACTTTTTATATTTATATTGTTTAATTATTCTTATTCTATCTATTTTTAGATATTAAATGCTATCTAAATATGTAGATTTAGTTTTTAGAAAAGGTAGATGATGGAAGTGAAAATTGTTATAAGTTGCTCAAATATAAAAATATCAACAGTGGGAAGATGCAAACCAAAATATTAAATCATGAAAGATCGATTTTCCTTTACCCCAAGATTTAATGCAGCCTAATTCAATTCACGATGCCAAAATTAAAGTTGTAACACTGGACCTTCGTTCTTTGCAGGAAGAAGGGACAGGAAAAGGAGAAAGAAAATCAAAAGAGCAATCATCACCATATGCATCATCACTTCTAATTTGAGCACACGTTTCCAGCTAATAATGATGTACGAATTTCATTATCACTACATTGACAATTAATGGGTCACACATAGCTGAATTAAACGACTTTATTTTCCATATCCTGCGAGTCATTATTAAGTAGGCATCCAATCGAAGTCAAAAAGAGACATTTTAGAGACTTGATAAGTTGCCCCCACAGGTTTAGAAACAGTTGGGCAATTTGGTTTGGTGGGTGGGGCTGGTGAAGTGCGTTTAACGCATCAAAGTATATCCGGATATATATATATATTTATACGTATATATATCTATATTAGTAAAACAAATGAAACTTTAAATAATCGTTTCTCTTAAAATTATATATTTATTATTATTTAATAAAAAAATTAATAATAAAATAAATTATTAAAATTATAACTAACAAATAAATATATCCACTTATACTTTTTTTTCTTTCTTCGTTTCTTTACTCTCCAACTTTCTTTATTTTCCCACTAATTGCACTTATATATCTCTTTTCTCTCTCCCACTTTTCCATACTCTTCCACTAATTGTATCTAGATTTCTCTCTCTTTGTTTCTTTTCATTTTATAATTTTTACACACATAACACGTGTGTGTGTGCGCACGCACGCGAGAATGTATGTGCATATAAGATTAAACTACAAATTACAAATATGCCTATAAATTATTAACAAGGTATAAATACACTCTTTGAAGCTTTCAAAGTATAATTTTCCGATTTTATCAACAACGGTTTTGAAGTTATCAGTACATTTTCAGTACTTATTATGGGATGTAATCGCACTTTAAAATAAAAAAATTAAAGAATTCATATACCTAACCAATCATTTAAAGGATATATTTATAGTTATTGTATAATTTAAGGGAATTTTTTTTTTTCAGAATTTTGCTCAGTATTTGTTGTAAACTTATAATTAAGGCTTTACATTTTTGAAATAGTATAGTAGTAATTTCAAAATATTTTTAAGGTTATGATTTCTAGTGGCCAATGGGATATGACATTATCTTGTCATTAATGATGGTAATTAAGAATATGTTATTACAAAATGGTAAAAATAATTTGCCCTTCTAAAGATACAAACCATATTTTCACGTTCTATTGACTTTTTTCACAATTACTAATCATTAGCTACCATCTTTTTTTCATACTATCACTTGCCATTGAAAATCATAAATAATTTGATAATTCACACGTTATCTCCTTTAATTGATATTTGAGCACACATCTAAAATATAGCATTATTAGGTGCCTTAAGATACCTATAAAACCTTTTGCTCTTTTTATTGATTACCATACATTATTAATAAAGTCAATACATGGAAGACTGAAAAGTTTTTTATTTAATTTCCTAACAAGTGTCTGGGATATTATTATTATCTTAAATCTTGCATTCAAAAATAATAATCAGCATAATATCTTATATTCGGATATCTTATTCATTATTGAGCAAAAAGGAGAAACCAAAAGCGAGGGGAAAAAGAAAAAGGAAGAAGAAGAAATAAAATGTATTGTAAATGTGTAATTTCTTTTTCTTGGTCCCATGGAGACACCTAACGTAGCTTTTTTCTTCTCTTGTCCATCGCGACTGGCGAATGGCGATCGCATCCAAGTTCACTGTCCAGACAACGAAAATGCAATGTTCCTTGTTTGGCAAAAAGCATGTAGTAACAAGAGGAACCGAGACAAAAAGACATGTATATTATCGAATGTCGTATTTGTTAAATTATCTCTATAAAATATCTAATTTAGGTAATTGTGTGTGGACCTAATTATTATGTTCCTAGTTAAGATAACAATTTACTGGTTCCTGTCATAAAATTGATGAAAATTAGTAATGTCTGGTAAGAAAATTATTAATTCTCTTAACCAGATGGAGACAGCTGGCAAAAATTTATATACAGATAAAGGAAAAAAAAAAGGGATTTATTTCGGAAGAAAAAATAATGGTTATTCAAATAATTTAATAGCAGTGAACAAATTTTGACAAAAAATAGCAAGCAGTTTTCTAAAAACACAATAGGTAAAACTATTTCTGCATGTGATAAAATCTTTGTCTTAAACTTTTGTTCGGTATTATCGAAAAATACTAAAACCAAATGAAGCAAAACACATATAAAATAAGCAGAGGAAAGAGAAAGGACCAAAACATATATTAAAATCCATTTAAATTAAAAGCCAGACGATCAACAATCTATTGTGATTTTTTTTTTTTAAAAAAAGAAAAACTACTAGCATATTATAATTTTAACAACATAACTAATTGTTAAAAAAAACAAGTTATATAATAAATCCAAAAAATTTTATTCTTCTGTCTAATTTTATCATAATAATTTTTATTGAGTATAAAGATGGTTTAAACTAAAGGTGTCATCTGACCAAAAAAACAAACTGAAAGTGCCATTAAGCTTAAACTTACTTAATAGCTATGAGAGAGACCTTTTCAAACAACTAAATAATTACGAACATATTTGGTATTTAAAATGATAAACATCTTTTTTAAAATAATTATAACTAGAATAGTTTGACCATTAAATTTACAAACAATATGACATTGGTATATGTATTTATTATACCAAGCATATGACCTTGGTATGTAAGCCTTGTTTATATAAAAAAAATTGGAAAGTCTAATACTTTTTAAATATCTTTATTGATGAAGGCATTTTGTCGACCCTGCCCATGCTTGGTGTCATGGGATGAGAGTTTGAACTCTCATAGAGTGCCTGTACAACGTTCGACTATCCTTTCTCTTCTTATATTTGCTAGTACTTTAGATAGTGAGTTAGTCCTCTCTTTTTTTTTTCTTTTTTTTTTATCCCAAGACCTTTCCATGTTCATCCTTATCAAGGAGTATCTTCTGGCATTATCATAAGCTTCCATATTTTTTAAGAGGCTTCACTTCACAATTGATTTCAATCTAATATAGCTATCATCAAGAGAATAGCATCAATTCCTAACCAACTTGTTCACTGGAGGTTAAACTCACCTTTAGATAATACCCTACAACATGAACAAACTACTTATTGACTTCGCCACACAATATACCTAAGTCGAATACCCCATTCACCCTGAAACTCTTAAACCGTAACATTCTTCTCACCTAAATTCATAGAGCCCTCATCATGAGGTCAACTGCTGCCATAAGCCACAACAAAAGATTGCTAACTCTCCTTTACCTATTATCAAACTTCACCTAAGATCATCTTTGCTTAGATATTAGGTCTCCATAGAGTTCCTCTCGACCTCATCCATCTCTTCATCCTTTGAGATTACCTCTTACTAAGTTATCCAACGGTAGGTGGCATGCTTAAGTACGCTCATAAAAAATTTTGGCAGATCTTGCTATAAGCCAACAAACGACATAGTTGCCTCTATAGCAATGCCTTCCCTTAGGTAGCCACTCCTCTAAGCTTGACCTACATAAGCTAGTGCTCGCAATACAGTTGCCCCTCTTGCAACAATGTTCTTCTCTAGTGGTCACTCCTCTAAACTTAACTTAAACGAGCCTTTTCATGCCAACAAGAACTACCCATTAATTAGATACACTAAGTAGCATTTAGGTGTTTTGATGAAAGCTGATACGTCACCACTTTGATATCACTTGTTACAAACAAGAGGTTTAACTCCTATAAAGTTCCCATGTAGCACTCGACCATCCTTTCTTTTCTCATATTTACTAGTATTTTGGATGGTGAGCCAATCTTCTCTTCCTTTTTATTCTTGAATTATTCTAAGCCTATCTCTCTTAAAGAGTGCTGTATAACATTGTAACAACACCCCTACACTCCCCCTCCCCCCCACCAAAAATGTTTTGGGAGGCTCAACTTCACAACTATTTTCAGCCTTCTATGGCCATCATTAGGAGAGTAATATTAAGTCATAACCAGTTTCCTTATAAGAGGCTAAATTCACATTCCGAAAATACCTCATAATACGAACAAATACCTATCGATGCCATTAGTTACATAATACACCCAAGTTGAACACCCTCATTTGCGTTTAAACTCTCGAATCGTGACATTCGACAATATACTCTCGGAGGTTGCCACTCTTAATGGTACCCTTTAGGGTATTCTTTTGGCCAATGCATTCATATATAGTGTAGGTTACATCATTGGAATTCACATAACTTGTTTATGTTCCTTTTATTAAGATTGCCTTCATTTGAGTTAGCCAAACCAAGATACTCTTGTTTCCAACTTAAAGGGATATTTAGCCCTGTAGCTTAGTTAACGAAGTGTAGGTCTCAAATTGTGGGATGATGTGTTTGTGGTCTTGGCTGCAACTATCCCCATCTTATGGTGAGTTGAGTTTTGTGTTGGGGTTGGGGCCCAAACAATCTTTAACCGAGATTCGATTCTTAATAGCCTTGTCTTTCCTCTTATTAAAGGAGTTAAAGTTGGGTAAGTGATTGCCTTTAATAAGAGTTACTAAGTCTTATAATTTAAAATCCTATATTTTATCCTTTACTCAATTAAATAGGCAAGTGTGCCTATCATTTGTTAGTATGAATAAGTATAGGGTCGTCTCCGCAAGGAAAAGGATTCAAACATTAGTACCAATTATTTTTCCTATTAACTAATGATCGAATTTATTAAATGATGAAAAGATTAAATTATCTAACCTACTAGCTAAACTACACTAATCCATGATAACTTTTATCCAACACAATTGCTAAAGAAACTATTAACACTACAATGATTAATATGCAGACTTACTGTAAGCCCTACAACTAATCACTCAAGGTTTCGATCGGCTGAAAGATTGATCAAGCCTAAATTATAAGTAAAGCCAGAAATATTAATAAAAATGATCCCATAAGTTCAAATCTAAAAAAATAAGTAATAAATAAAAGAACATAAAAATTCCAAAATTTAAGTATATAACTCGTTATTTATCGAAAATACGTAAAATGCATTCCGATAATTAACGAATCGTTAGAGATAAATTATATGTATACTAAAAATCATAAAATGACTTAAATAATATTTAGGAATATTTATTTGTACTATATATAAATTTACATGTAGGTAGAAATACTCGTAATTACTTAAAATACGCGAAATATTCTAAAATAATACTAAATAATTAAATAAAATTCATAATTAATTAAGGAGAAATAAATAAAAATCATAAAAAATAAGGAATGATCCAGATTTGGGTCATGGCAGCTGGGGAAAATAAGAAAAAAAATTAGCCAATTAAATTAGAACAATACAAAAGTTATATTGGAAAAAGATAAGGTAATTGTTTAATTAAATTAATGCACAATAATTTCCTTAAAACTTTATAAATACTCCAAATTTTTCAAAAGCTCATTTGGTCAGTTTGGAGAGTGAGAAAAATAGAGAGAGGCGAAATTGAGAGAAAAATTAGAGTTAAGAAAAAAAAACATAAGAAAACCATGCAATTAGGACCTTAAAGGAAAACCCAGACCCGACGAGCAGCTGGGAGTGGATGGCTACCACCACCACACGGTGGTGGTAGTGCCCAGGTGGGTCGACACACCCATGGCTACCGATGGTGGCCGGAGTCACCCAAATTGGTAAGTTCGACCTCTAACCCAATTTTGTGTAATTTTGTAAAAATAGTAAGTATTCTTAGAAAATTATGAATTTTGTTATTCTAGAATATTTTTGTATGTAGTTTTTAGGAAAAATATTATTTTGATGAAAATATGTCCCGTGATATATGGTCCTTAAGAAATCATACAAAATTGAGTATATTTCGGTTTAGAAATAAATGACCTTAGGAGTGTAGTTTTGAGCTCAAAATTTTTATGTAGACTATTTAGATGATATAGAATAGTGCTATGAAGCCCGTTTTCAAAAATTAATTTTCAAAATTTTTAGGCCTTAAAATGAGGCATAAAATAGGTAATTTATGGTTAATTAAATAGTTAATTACTAATTTAGTGAATAATTATATGTTTTAGGATGTTGAAATCTGATGAAGTATGATACTTGTAGTATTTAAGGTATTAGATGTAATTATTAGATTAATTATGTAGTAAATAAGTAATAAGGAAAAATAGTAAAATTTAAGTTAATTTTGTAAATTAGGGTAATTAGGTGTAAAGTCTGATTTAGGATGAATTTATACATTTTGAAATGATAATTGATGTTGGGAGATGGTAATTAGAGTGATAAAAATATTAGATGTCTATTATATACATAATAAGTAATAATGCATAATACACAATTATTAGAAATATAATAAATAGAAGATATTAAAATAAAAATTGATATTATAATAATAATAAAAATATAAAATAAATCTTATAGGAAACTTAAATTAGAGTAATTATATGAAAAATGTATGATTTTCTCATAACAGGGGTAAATTCGATGATTAAACTAGGATCCGAGTGTACCGTACGAACTAGAACACTAGTTAAAAACTAAAAATGATATTTAGGATATCCAAAGATAATGCGATTAATTTCACATCATGGGTCGCAATGATTTCTTAGGGTGTACATATAAATCTTTAACCAAAAATTGAGTTAAAAATCTAATTTAGAAATCGATGCGAAAACTGAAACAAAATTTAATACGATTCAAGAAGAATTGTAAAAGACTTAAGACCTAGATAATTAGGTATATTAAACCCTAAACAAAAGATAACAATAAGCGTTATAGGATAAAACCAACCTATAATAGTTATATGAAAAATTAAAACTACGTTTGTGTTATAGGAATTATCAGCGATGGCCTGAGCAAGTTGGACCTCGATTAAACGAACGAGGAGTCTAGGTAAGTTGGGATTAATACGTTACTGTATTTTGGAGGCTTGAGATTATACTTGGTTGTGCTTGTTAGATAGTTAGTTGTATGCATGTGCTTGATCATGAGTGATATTATGATTCTATTTATTGTTCTGGTTTGTATTGTATGATTTGTATGAAATAATTGATCACCCTAAATTGGATTTAATCAAATATACGACCTGTAATTATAATTGGACCTGTATGGCAACCCATTAAGGGAAACCTAGGATTCTCCGGCCAAATACCGACCCCTTCAAAAGGGATAGCGTAGGATTACATAATGGTCTCTTCTTCATCTTTAGTCAAACTAAGTGACAAGAGAGAAGGTCGTGGAGAGGGTGAAGTCAATGGTTCGAAAGTAGTCGCGGGAGGAGTGGTGTCTCCATTGCACAACTCTGGGTTTAGTCGTAAGTTGTTACATTAATGGCAACTCCTCAACCCGAATTAGAGTGGGCGTAATTTCTCTAATCTCACGATAGGTCGGATAACGTCGTGCGATGGCATTTGTTTGAACATGTATTGCACCTAATAAGTTGGTTGATAATCTTATTATGTTTATGGTATAGTTTTAAGTCCTCCATCCTAACTTATTGAGCTATAATTACTTACATCCCTATAGACGTTGTGCAGGTATTAGCTAAAAAGTGGCTTACAACTACTCTGAAGCTAGCAACTACTGGATCTTGGGGAATGAGGAAAAATATTTGAAGAACAAACATATATTTTTAAGGTCTAAGTTTTTATTTTAGAATTTTTTATTTCTTAATAATGTAATAACTAAGAAATATATTACGGAAAAATATTGTAAACGTTAATTGTAATAACTAAATTTTAGTGTATATATATATTTTCTCACTTTCTTAGATAAATGATTTATTTAAATTACAAACCGTTTACTTCAAAGCGGGTTAATCGTGGACGCCTTATGTAGATTAGGTCTAAGATAGCGGTTGTAAGGCTAACTTATATTCTAAAATGGTTTACATGGTGGGGCTGTTACGACTTTGCCACTTCAAGGCATGACACTTACTTCACCACTTAATATGATATTACCAATATACTTTTTATTCTAATACTTGTTATCTGTGGGAAATTATAGGTATGTAAGTATTCTTTTCAGAACTACTTACTTCTAATCCTAATTATGCCGATTAGAATCTCTTTTGAATTAATAGCCATTTCGAATCGCATTAATATCACATTAATTTATCAATTTCTCTAAGAATGCAACAACTATCCTAATAACATCTCTATTATCAAGAGTAAATTGTTCCAACAAATCAGATCTATTCAATAAAATTATCTCTCAACATATTCTATTGAAATTTAGCTTAAGACAATATTGTGCATTATACTGTACTTAGATTGATTAAGTAGAATTCATTAGGAATAACAACATTGGGAAACTACTATTTTATGCATTTGATCATACTAAGTGGATGTAGTTAGTCCTAGACTATACACATGATGAAAAATAAAACATATCAACAAAATGCAGAATTAACAAAGAAATTAACATAGGATAAGTAAAAGAATACAACCTTATCTAAATTTCACTGTAAAAATCTTTACAATAAATGAACGATAAATTCATGTCGTCTTTCTTGAGTAATTTCGAGAAAAATACGATATAACACTTAGAAAACTATATTGAAAATGGGAACACAATGGGTACAAAAATAGATGAAGAGGTGTTGGTTAGTGTTCTATATTTATTTGGTCTATAAGTATCTCTATAATCTGATGTTATGTCTTCTCCTCTAATGTTCTTTCTTCTCTCTCGGTTTTATATCTTCTTTGTTGCGGTATATTTATACTCAACTCGTTAAAAGGACATGAATTATATCACTTCAAGATACTACCTGATGTTAAGACATATTCTACATACTGGTTTGTGTGAAAAAGTTGAAGAAGAATAGTTATATCCATACCCATTACGCCTATGACTTGAGGAGTGATAGCCTAGAAAAACAAGATTCAACACTAATCACGACTGTAATAGTAAACGTAAACTCCTCGTTGCTTCATTACAACTCATCATATTCGTGATTAAGGGTGTGATCACCCTCCTACTAATTAATCACTACTGTAATTGACAGAGGGATCATTAGAATTTCCTCAATCACACCCATGATGAAGGGTGTAATCAATGCTGGCCGATACAATCTTTCTTTATCACGCCCGTAATCGAGTGAATCTTGATTCTACTTCAAGGTTTTCTTCCCCTCATGACTCTGATAGCCTTAAGAGTCATTGTTTTTGTGTAAATTTCATCTCCTTACTTGTGATTCATCTGAAATTAATAAATTACACAATTAAGTACCAAAAACTTAAAAATTGAATCACAATTATGAAAAATTTATGTCTAAATTTTCCTTGAAAGTATAAGGTAATTTACACTTATCAGTAGGCCCCAAGTCTTGAAATTATCCTTCATGGTGATGTATGGCATGACCTTTATACAAAATTCCTCCATAGTAGTCTACATTCTTTTTACGAGTTTTTAAATGAAGGGATGGTCATGTCAAACACCTTGGATTGCTGAGTTTAGTGCAATGCTTCGTTGGGATTGTTGCGCCGAGTCATCATGAAGTAGTAGATGTAGTTTGAGGCCACTCAGTAGACCTTTCTTTGATGAAATTTAGGCTCATGGGTTCCTTAGCTGACATTTTGCTAGTAAGGAAGTGCTTGTAAAACTAGTCGACCAATTGATCAAATAAAGAGATTGAAGCTAACTTTAGTTACATATATTAGGTTTGAGCGACTTTCTCCATTGTGCTCGATAAGACTTTGCACATTATGGCTTCCTACAACTTCAAAGGAGATTGGAAATTTTAAATGTCATTGAGTTGTTTTATGACCTTGGTGAGGTCATTAGCGTTAACTCTTTGAAGAAGGTTATGCAGGTAGACCTTGGACATACATCTCCATAGTTATGGAGTTTGACTTTGTTGCATAAGGCAACAGGTAGGTCAGTGAGCAAAACAACTCTATTGTGAGATGTAGCAAATAAGCTATCAATGTGTTGGGTGTTGTCTCTTAGTGGTGGTAAGGGTAACTCAACAAAGTCATGGTCTTCCCCTTATCGTGCAACTGAAGTAAGGGTAGCTAGAGGAATGACTTGTGTTCGTTCTCTTTCAAGAGTATCTATGTGTATATTGATACCTTGGTTTTTGTTGAGCTTTTGTTACATGAGACACTCCATTTAAGCAAGGTGGTCATCGTTACCATATGTGAGGTCCTAGAAAAATTGGTGATCAACTCATGATCAGTCAACTTATAAATGATTTATAAAATTTAAGGCGATTACGTAAATTATTTGATCGAAACTAAATTTTACAACGAAGTTAGGGATATTAGTAAAAGTGATCTTATGAGTTGGATTTAAGAAAATAAATAATTAAATATTATAATATTAAGTTATAAGCATATTATCCATTATTTACTGAAAATGTGTAAAATAAGTTTTAATAATTAATGAATTAATAGAGATAAATTATATGCACACTAAAAATTATAAAATAACTTTAATAATATTTACAAGTATGTATTTATACTATATATATTTATGTATCGGTAAAAATATGCAAAGTTACTTAAAATATCTAAATTAAGCTAAAATAACAATAAATAATTAAATAAAATTCATAAAAAATTATAAAAAATCAAGAAAAATGTTGAAAAAAATGTGGAATGGTCTGGAATTAGGGTGTGGCAACTTGGAAATGAAAGATGAAAATTTAACCAATTAAAATTAGACAAATAGAAAGTAAAAATAAAAAGTAATAAGAGATAAATGGCACAATTTAATTCATAATCCTAACTAGCTCTATAAATTAAAAGATAACCATCTGCAATTCATTTGGTCAATTTAGCATAAAAAAAAAATAGGGAGAGGAGAGAAGAGAGGAAGAACAAATTTTAGAAAAATTAAACAAAATAGTATACAATTAAGGTCTTAGGAGAGAACCCGTACTTGACGATCTCTTGAAAAGGAACAACCATCACCACCTAACAACAAACCACCCGGTGGTATCGACAAGGGTAGAGACATCGTTAGTGGCTAGAAGTACTTCAATCAATGAGTTTCGATTTCCTATCCGAAATTATTTAATTTAGTAAAAATATAAAATACGTATTGAAAATTATGAAATTTGGTATTCTAGAATATTTTTATAGCTAAATTTAAGGAAAAATTATCACTTTTGATAAAATTAGGACTTGGGATATATTGCTCTTAAGAAACAACAATACTCGAGTTAGTTTTCAATATTAAAATAAATGATCTTAATAGTGTAATTTTAAGCTAAAATTTTTGTATAGACTATTTAGAATATTTAAAACAGTGTTAAGAATAAATTTTTTTAGAAATTTATTTTCAAAAGTTTTAGATAATTTTTAGACCTCAAAATGATACATAAAAGAGTGATTTTGGGCTTAATTTAGTAATTTAATAAAAAATTGATAAAAATATTGATTTAGTATATAATTAGGTGTTTTAGAATGTTAATTTCTGATGTAATATGATATTTGTAATTTTTAGAGTGTTAGAAGAATGTATACTCATTAAGCTAATTTTGTGATTTGGGGACCAATTAGGTAAAAATTCTGATTTAGAGAATAATTAAGCATTTTAATTTATTATTAGTGATGAAAAATGATAATTGTAGTGTTGAAAATGTTAGAATATGTGTTTAAGTGTGAATTATGTAATAAAGTATAATATGAGTATATAAGAAATTAATGAGTAGAAAATATTATAAAATTAATAATATTATAAAATAAATTTGATATGAAATATAAATTTAGATGATTATATGAAAAATATAAATTTTTCTTATATTCATAGCTAATTCGGTAATTAAATTAGGAATTTGACGTACCATGCGAATTATAATACTAGTTGTAAGCCCCAAAGTTCAGCCAAGTAACCGTAGGATTGAACTTAGAACCCAAGGTTTAGGACGATCGGTTAAAAGATTCGATCAAACCCAAATTATAAACTATTGAGAAGAATATTAGTAAAAATGACCCTGTAAACTTAAATCTAAGAAAATAAGAAATAAAATAGGAGACTATAAAATTTTCAAATTTTAAGCATAATAATTGCTGATTACTGAAAAGGCAAAAAGTGTAATCTAATAATTAATAAATTACTAGAAATAGATTATATGTATACTAAAAATTTTAGAATGACCAAAATAATATTTAGGAATGTTCACGTGTACCTTACATGTATTTGCGTGTAAATAAAAATACGCGTAATTACCTAAATTGGCCAAAAACTAAGCAAATAATTAAAGAAAATTATAAAATAATTATGGAAAAATCAGAAAAAATCAGAAAATGATAAGTTGAATCAAGATAAGGTCGTGGCAGGTCCAAAGCTGCAAAAGAAAAATTAGCCAATAAAAATTGAACAACTTAAAAGCCAAAAATTAAGGAATTTGGACAAAGTCTTGTCAAATTAATGCATAATAATTACAGAAAATGTATATAAATAGCAGAAAAAATCAGAGCTCATTTGGACAAATACAAATAAGAGAAAATTAGAGAGAGTTGAAAATTCGAGAGAAAATCTAAAAAATAAAAAAAATAAGAAAAACTGTGCAGTTAAGGATTTTAAAGGGAACCCACATCAGACGAGGAGCTGGGAGTGGAAGGCCACCACCACCACACGATGGTGGCAGTGCCCAGGCCGGCTGACAAGGCTACGGCAGCCCGCGGTGGCCGGAGCCACCCAAATCGGTGAGTCCGATTTCCAGCCCGAATCTTGTGTAATTTTGTAAAAATAGTAAATATAATTATAAAATTATGAATTTTGTTATTCTGAGATATTTTTATATGTAGTTTGTAGGAAAAATATTATTTTGATGAAATTATGTCCTGTAATATATGGTCCTTAAGAAATTGTACAAAATCGAACACATTTCGGTTTAGAAATAAATGACCTTAGGAGTGTAGTTTCAAGCCCAAAATTTTTCTATAGATTACTTAGATGATATAGAATAGTGCTATGAAGCCCGTTTTCAAAAATTAATTTTCAAAATTTTTAGATAATTTTTAGGCCCTAAAATGAGGCATAAAATGGGTAATTTGGAGTTAATTAGGTGATTAGGAGATTAATTACTGACTTAGTGAATAAATAGATGTTTTAGGATGTTAAAATCTAATGGAGTATGATACTTGTAGCAATTAGAGTGTTAGATGTAATTATTAGGTTAATTATGTAGTAAATAGGTAATATGGAAAAATAGTACATTTTAAGATAATTTTGTAAATTAGGGTAAATTGGAGTAAAATCTGATTTAGGATGAATTTAGACGTTTTGAAATGATAATTGATGTTTAGAGATGATAATTAGAGTGATAGAAATATTAGAAATGCATTATGTGCATAATATGCAATAATGCATAATGTGTAATTTTTGAAAATATAATAAATAGAAAATATTAGGATAAAAATTGATATTATATAAATAATAGGGATATATAATAAATCTAACAAGAAACTTGAATTTATGTAATTATATGAAAAATGTAAAAAATTTCTCACATTAGGAGTAAATTCGGTATACAAATAGGGATTTAAGTGTACCGGATGGAATAAAATACTAATTAGAGGTAATAATGGTATTTAAGAGATCGGGAAGTAATGTGATTAATTTCACCTTATGGGTTGGAACGGAATTTTAGGGTTGGAATCTAAAACATTACTTAGAAATCGAACTAAAAACCTAATTTAGAAATCGATGCGAAAACCAAACCTGAACCTAACCCTAAACCTAGAATAATGGTAAAAGACTTAATACCTAGATAATTAGGTATATTAAACCTTAAACAAAACCTAACAATAAGCGTTATAGAATAAAATGAACTTGTAATATTTATATGAAAAGTTAAAACCACGTTCGTGTTATAAGGATGATCGGCGATGGCCTTAGCTGATCGGACCTCGAGTGAGTGAGCTAGGAGTCGAGGTAAGTTGGGATTAATACGATGCTGTATTTTGGAGGCTTAAGATTATGCTTGGTTGTGCTTGTTAAATAGCTTAAATGTGTGCATGTGCTTGATTATGGGTGATGCTATGATTCTGTTTGTTGCTCTGGCAAATACTGTATGAATTGTATGTAATGATTGATCACCCTAAACTGGACTTAATTAAATATCCGACCAGTAATCATAATCGGACATACATGGCAACCCGTTAGGGGAACTTAGGACTCTCTGGCCAAATACCGACCCCTTCGGAAAGGATAGCGCAGGATTGCAAAATTGTCTCTTCTTCATCCTCAGTCGAACTAAGTGACAGGAGAGGAGGTCGCGGCGGGGGTGAAAACAATGGTTCGAAGGTAGTCACGGGAGGAGCAAGGTCTCCATTACACAAGCTTGGGTTTGGTCGTGAGCTGTTGCATTAACGGCAACTCCTCAACCCGGATTAGAGCGGGCGCAATTTCTCTAATCTCACGACCGGCCGGACAACGTCGTGCGATGGCATTTGCTTGCACATGCATTGCACTTAATAAGTGATTGAAAACCTTGATGTGTGTATAGTATAGTTTTAAGCCCTCCGTCCCTACTTACTGAGCTGTGGTTGCTCACATCCCTATAGACGTCGTGCAGGTGCTGGCTAAGAAGCGGCAACAATTACTCTGGAGTTAGCAACTGCTGGATCCTAGGGAGTGAGGAAAAACATTGAAGAATCAACACATATTTTACTTTTCATTTCTGATTAATGTAATAACCGAATTATAGTGATTATATATAACTTTTCTCACTTTCTTAGGTAAATGATTTGTTTAAATTACAAATTGTCTACTTCAAAGCGGGTTAGTCGTTGACGCCTTATGTAGATCAGGTTTAAGATAGCGGTTGTAAGGTCAACTTCTATCTTAGGATGGTTTACACAGCGGGGGCTGTTACGACTCTGCCGTTTTAGGGCGTGACACTAGTTAGAGACTAAATATAAGATATAGGATATCAAAGTGTAATATGATTAATTTTACATAATGATTTGGAATGAGTTATGAGGGTTCATGTATAAAACCCGTAATTAAAAACTGAATTAGAACCTACTTTAAAAACCGATTCAGATAACAATTATTGAACCCTCATAATTACTTTAAAGCTAGTAACTATTGAATCTTAAGGAGTGAGGAAATAAATTTGAAAAATAGCAATATTTCTAAGGTCTTAATTCTTACTCTAAAATCTTCCATTTTTAAATAAAGTATTACTTAGGTAATATAATACAATACAATCTTGTAAACAGTAATTGTAATATTTGAATCTTAGTATATATTTTTCATACTTTCTTAAGTAAATAACTTATTTAATTTATGAACTATTTACTTCAAAGTGACTTAATCGTAGACACCTTATGTAAATTAGGTTTAAAATAGTGGCTGTAAGGTCATCTTCTATTCTATAGTGGTTTGCATGATGAGATTATTACGACTATATCGTTTTAGTGCATGATAACTTATAACCTTGAGGGGTTGGAGGCAAGGTGGTTGATAAGTTCACCTAGTAAGGGAGTTGCTATGGATTGTTGTTGTTGGAAGTCTTTGAAGGTTAAGGTTGATTTTTAGACTTAGAACCATGGATATTTCCTACCATTGTAGAGTAGTTAGAAGAAGTTAAAGGTGGTGTTTAAGTGTCTAAAGGAGATTATGTAGGTGTTTCAAGAGAGTTTATGAGTGCTTTCAATATATGTCACTTACATAGCGAGCGATAAATGTTGATTAGCATTTTTTGTCTAATTGGATCCAATGACCTACAATATAAACACACAGTTAGAATTGGTGTCAGAGTTTCCTTAAGCACGACTACTTTAATGCTTAAGTTGATCACGTATAATGATTGATGTAGGAGATGAAACCTGGGCATTTATGCAGGGATGTTAAGTCTTAATTAGCTAATAGTTTTTACTTAGGATGTCTTTAGACAATTTAAGAGGTAGGGTTGGTGCAATTTTTTGACAATATCAAGGGACAAATAGCATGATCCCTTGAGCTCCACACCTATCCCACATTTACTAATTCGTGGGTGTTATATGCCCTGAGCATATGACCTTTTGACAATAGGCTTGACTTGGGCATCGAGCACCTTATAGGTTACTCGAGGGAATGTAGTTTGATAAGGCATCCAACTATTGGGCCATTAGGCATTGCCTCATCGGCTATTAGGCTCGATAGTATTGGGTTCTCAAGCCTATATCTAAAATTAGCTATCAATGGATAGGTTTTAGATGTACTTATTTTTATAAATATTTTTACTGCATAAATAATTTTTCTTTAAATTGTATAAAATTTTTTTAATATTATATTTATGACAGATATAAAAACTGATGCAATTTTCGAGAAAAAATTATAAAAATTGTCACCGACTACCTACTTTTTTTTTCTCCTAATATAACTTCTCGCAAGACATAATAAATATTGTAACAATCTATTTAATAATTCCACATACCGAATGTAGCCACGTCACTTGACCGTTACGAACGGATGGCGCAAGAGTAATTACAAAAAGGCTGCATTTATATAAATATCGGAACCCTAAAAATCGTATAAAATATGTCTTTATTTTTTACTATGTTGATCACTATTATTACACAAAAGTTATATACGCTTCAAATTTTCATAATTTAGAAATAGAAATTAA
Source organism: Lumnitzera littorea (assembly GCA_024138015.1). NCBI lineage: Eukaryota > Viridiplantae > Streptophyta > Magnoliopsida > Myrtales > Combretaceae > Lumnitzera > Lumnitzera littorea. The sequence goes on along the minus strand of JAMXBB010000004.1, from coordinate 102,128,782 downwards.
ACAATACATATGTTGACAAAAAATAAAAGAAATAAAGAAAATTGGAAAATTTCTTAACAACTTGTACGATAAACCCTTGGATTAGGTCAGGACACTTCCACCCAATTTTTCTCTTTTCATTCGAGCAGCAGGAATATTTATAGTCAACTTTTGTTATTACCTTTCCTCTTTCAAATTACCTTATTTGACGTCACCGGCCATTTTATTGGGCAAAGATAGGGAATTAAAAGAATAATTCCACTTGATTTACTTTATGAAATCTTCTTCGAATCAGACGAGCATTAATCTGTAGATATGGCAAATCAAGAGACAAGTTTCGGTCTTTGATACGAGGAGTCGAAGCCAAACGTTGGAATGAAACTTGGGTCGCTTTCCCTTTTGCTTTTATGAAGAAAGATTCTATAAAGTTCGGACTTTTGTCTAAAGGCTTTGTAGAGTGTCGAACTTTCGACTGTACGGATAATGGATGTCGTTAAAGACTGATGATTTAAGCATTCTCTAGGGTTTTCTCAAACAGGTATGGATTGAATGCATATTTTTTTTATATTGATCAGCAAGTTTTGGTCCTCTCAGTTAAAGAGGTCAATAGGTGTCATTTTGAGAGGTTTTCTGTCGTGAATTTTGACTTCTTCATGATTGCTGTGGTTGAATGAACAATTGGGTTCGTGTGTATTTGGGGGTTGGCTTCTTGTTCTTTTGACTCGTATATTAATATTTTAGTTTTTCTTGTATTGTTCCCCTTACTTGATCTTAGTTATTTTAGCTTCAGCGGTACCCATTGGGCAATTAGAATGAGGACTGGGTTTTGTGGGTCGGGATGAAAGTTCTTGGATAAGTATTTGCTAATTGCTCATTATTTATGAATATAGGGATAATTTTATTTGTTTTGGATAACCGGATTCATGGACATTGCTGCATCTAGCTCTCTTGGGTTGAAAGTTGGGGACAATAGGATTTGTGTGGCTGGATTTGGATAGTTTTGTTTTCCAGAAGGCCAAAGAGGAATGGATTTCTGGGTATTTGCGGCAGCTGCTGGTGCTGGATGTGTAGCCAAGTACTGGCAAAATGCTTTTCGGGGTAGGGTTTTGTCATCAAAGTTGTCTTCCGATGCTTATAATCATGGAGACTTTCAATCCTGGACTTCGTTGAATTCTCCTGCCCCCAGAAAGCACGTAGTGGAGGATTCTTGTAACAGCGAGAGAGACGTGGGCTGGAAAGTTTCCAACTTTTCTTCAGCTGGAGAAGTGGCCTCTTCTTCTGGAGCAGAAGAGCAAGAAAACATTGACAGATCAGACAAAACAGATGCTTTTCCCTTACTAGCATTGCCGACCGAAACTTCAACGCCGGAACTGTGTATTGAAAATGATTGTAGATGTGGAAGTAGTACTGATGAAAGAAGTTGTAGTTTGGGCAATGAATGTGGTGAAAGAGTTGGAGGGAAATTGACCTCTTGTCATGGTCTTGCAAAGATAAAGAAATCTTTTAGAAGTAACTATGCATGTGCAAAGTATATCAAGCCTATGAATTCCCTGGAAAGTTGTCTCATGGCTCAGTTACAAGGCCTTCATACTGAGATGGAAGATTGCCTTCTTACTCCATTTCCATCACCGGCATTTTCTCCTATACGGCCATTGGTTGTCACCAATGGGCACCAGATGACTGGCAGTCTAACTGATGGTTATCTCAGAACACAAGATGGGACAGAGTCACATAAATTGCATAAGAAAGCCTTCTCAGAGAAGAATAAAATTGTTCTTGGTGTCCCTCCACTTCCCAAAATTGTGTACCCTAGTGTCACAAGGCAAATGGATAGGAGTGGGAAAGACAAGAGGATAGATGGCTGGAGTAGAATGTCCAATGGAAAAGATTTAAGATCTCAAGCAGGTAATTTCTCCATTTCTCTTAGTAAGTAATAGTTTATTTGCACCCATTCTACCGGTCATTTGTCTATGTGACAACAACTTCTGTTGTTTTTTTGAGCATATAGTTTGACTCAAGAATGACAAAAACACAGCCTATCCATGTCTATGGAAACTAAGAAAGAATTTTTGTTTATTTCAATGGGAAAAAGAGGATCATTGATGCTGATGTATTATTGTATAGCATTACAATTTAGATATGCTGTATATGAAGATGGTGGTGGAAAATGGCAGGGGCAGAGACAGATTTGTTTTTTAGATTCCTCTGAAAAGTAATTAATCTCGTGTTACAAATTTGACATGTGAGACTCCCTTATCCAATTGCACTAATTTAGTATTGTTCTGGTAAGCTTACTGTCTGTAGGACTGGCCTGCTTTCTAGTTTCTACCAAATTATGCATGCAGACAGAGAATCATTATTGTTCGTGTGATATTTGGTGAGGGGAGGTTTATGTATGTGCACTAATCATTTTCTAGGCCTAGATGTGGATGGGCATGTTTCCCAAACAAGTTTATAAAGTTAGCTGCAGTTTAGGTTCATGGCACTGTATTCCTTTTTGTACTAGAGTTTTTTTTTTTAATCCTTTTTGTACTAGTTACCATCTAACATATCACACTTGACAGGGCCTCGTGATGGGATAATCCTCTTTTTCCTTGGGATTTCAGTTGGCATTATATCCACAATTGTAGCAAATAAGCAGGAAGTAGGCAAGTTGAAGGACTTGTTGAAGCAGACAGAGAACTTGGTACAGGACCTGCAAGAGGAACTTGAAATGAAAGACTTGCTAACCGTTAAGGAGCTAGCTAGTGAAAATTATGAATCTCAAGATACAAACAACTGTTCTTTTCATGATACGGCTCCCATTAGATTTTCTGGTGAACACTCACGGGAAGATTCAGGCAAATACGTCAGCCAAGAAGAGCATAATGGACAGGCAGGTGAAACTCCGGATTCTATAAGCAGAATTGAAGCAGAGCTTGAAGCTGAACTTGAGAGGCTGGGGCTCAATGTATCTGCCTCTAGGTTGGGCAAGAAACCACCAAATGAGGTAATTATCACTTTTATGGAATACATACGAGACATATTTCATTGCATTATTATATTGATATGCTGCATGCTCTTTCTTGAGTTATGAGGTTCCATACTTTATTTTTAATATCTCAAAAATCTTTTATTTCTCAGTAATAGTAGTTTTTGGAAGATTTAATCTTTTGAGGAATGATCTTTTTTGGGGTATTCCTTTAACTTACAGAGATACTTTTCTTTATTTTGGTACAAATTGTTTGAAAAAATGAAAGAAAGAAAGAAAATCTGGCAATTGTCAATGATGACCAATCTCCCAAATTTGTTTTCTTTTTTTTCTTTTTTATCCTGTTTTTTTGTCAGCTCCCCTTTTGGCAGGCAGTGAGGATGAGGTGATGACATTCGAACATAAGTTCTTATCCACTGGTAGAGTGTAACATCCCTCATCTGTGATGATGTCATCATCATAAATTTATTTTCTCCAGTATGCCTTTGGTAGAATTTGCAGGCATTTGGTCCATCATATGCCTCTCATTTATGTTAATATATTTGGTTTAACTTTTAAGCAGCATGTAGCTCTTTCTTATTTCCTCTTTTTTTTTTTTTTGTGTGTTTCTTAATTTTTGTGGGCAATAAAGATGAAATTAGAATTATAAATGGACTTTTACCATTGGACCATATTGCTATTGCCAGGCAACAACCTGTTTCATGTTGTCACAGAAGATAAATTTACCATACAAAAGCCAAAACATATTTCACAGTTTTATTATAACTACTTTGTGAAGGTAACATAATTTCTTCATATTACTAAATTGACCTCAGAAGCAGTCTGTCAAAACTCTCTGAAATTATGTTTGTTATAAAGCACCTTTACACTTGGTAAGATGTGCCTCTCATCCCAAAATTCTTACAGAAAGAGATGGAGAGAAGATCTCACTTGTCTAATACAGAAATCATGTGCATATTTTTTCTTGGGCTCAAGTGGAATATGAAGGCTTATGGGATTGGAATTAAGCCTATTTATAATAAAAGGCTAATGAAAACAAAAATTAATTTAGTTTGTCTTTGCTTTGCAGAAAATGTTTTCTGGTCTTTTTTGCCACATGTTATAAACAAAGCTTTAGATGGTCAAATAATATTGTATTGCTCTCAAATCATTGTGGCTTGTTGGCGGCTTCTGGCTAACCATCATAAAAAATTTCACCAGAAAATTGGAAAATGATTTCCATTTTTGCAAAAGTAAATTATGTTTCTTTTTTTACATTAGCATTTCCCGTGGTTGTTGACTATCATCATTAGTGATTGGCTATTACTGCCTTCCATAACTACTTATCACTAAAGCTTTGACTATGGCAAGTTTTCTGCAACCTAGTTGTAGTCACTCTTCACTCTCCAGAATCATTTAGGGAGAAAGGCGTAGCTAAAACACTCGCCACCATATTGGGTAATTCTTGTTTCTTGGGAAACTTGCCAATTAAATGAGTATTTAATACTCTTATGCCAAGACTTCTCAAGAATAATTATGTTGTTTGTAGTGAAGAATTTCAAAAAGCTTGGGTCCACTAAATGGAGAAAATTCCATCAATTGTGGTTTATCATGTTTGAAAAGAAAGGAACTCTAGACGTGTGGGGTTCAACCCACTTCAGCTTTTGCTTCAGCTAGGATCATTTTGTCTTATATAGATGTATAGTCATTGTGTGCCTTATAGTGTTGACCAAGTTTGTCATCCATAAATCCTTTTGTTTTTGTAGCTTGTGGATAGCAAACTTGGTCTCTTATTCTTGTACATCCTAGCTGGGTTTTCTTCCTTTTACATTTATAAAATACAAAAATCTGACCTTACCCAAAAAAGGTTGTCTTTGCAACATAACTCGGAATGGTGATATGATAAATCGGTTGGGAGTTTAACAAACTTGCAATATCTGTCTATTTAGACAGTTAAGAGTTCATCACTCTATCACTGACGTTATAACTAGGCTTTTAAGGGACTTGATAGTTCTGTGGCTTCTGCCAATATAACTAGGCTTTTAAGGGACTTCTTAGTTCTGTGGCTTCTGCAGCAATAAGAAACACTGTTGCCTAGAATCTTAGATGTATGTCACATTGGTTTGGACTAAAACTAAGTGGTTGGCTTCTGAATGCTGGCTATTTTCAATGGAATAGCTGTCCATTAGATAGTTAGCATTTACCACTCTCAATGACATTATTACTAAACTTTTAAGGGACTTGCTAGTTCTGTGTCTCCCGCCAGCAGCAGGAGACACTATCTTCTAGAATGTTAGATGTATGTCACGTGTTTGGACTAAAACTGAGTGCTTGGCTTCTGAATGCTGGCTATTTTCAATGGAATAGCCTAATGATCTGGAAGAAACTTAGACAAACTTTTTTTTTTTTTCTTGTGGCACCATGTAATTGCTACTTCCAGTTTGCCATGACAAGAACATAACGATTTTAGAGTATATCGGGTGATCTTGTTATACGCGGTAGGTCTCATTCCTCACATTTAGAGATAACAGGATGATCTTGATTGGATATAGTCTCCATTATTGTTTCTTACAACTAATTTTTAACTACTCTTACAGGCTTGTGGTTGGAAGTGATCTCTTTTTGGAAATCCCTTAGTTTCATGGATAATATTTGCTATGTAGCTCAATTGACACATGATGAATAGGCATATATAGTGGTCTGTAAGCTTTATTGTATCATCTTCGCAATTGCACGAAATGCAGAAATTTATGTTGCCTAGGATCCTCGTTTTTATGCAGTGTCTTTGCTGCAGTGGGTTTTTTTGTATTTGGTCATAGAGCTTTAGCTCCTCAGATGATGTTTCTTTATTGACTATATTTCCTGTTGCTCCAAGTGTGCATAATGTACTATTTTCCATCAGGAAAAGCTGAATGTTTCTGAGTGAATTATGTACTCTTTGTGTTTTTATGAAGTGTGGTTCTGGTGATGTTGTTTTACTTTTGTCCTGTGCCGTCTTACCTTCCAGTGAATTGAAGAGTTTCTCATCCATAATCTGATAGTAGCTATATGGTGTTTTCTCGTATGAGTAACAACAAGGAGATACTGAGCTTTCTCATTGGTGTATGACAGTAGCTACTTGGATCTTTTGCAGATCAATGAAGGAACTAGTAGTACCTCGACGACCCACTCGGCTAACTATGCAGTTTCACCACGAGAACTGAGCTTGCGGTTGCATGAAGTTATTCAGTCAAGACTTGAAAAACGCATTGAAGAGCTTGAGTTAGCCTTGGAAAACAGTCAGCAGAAAGTTAGAGTCCTGGAATCAGCATCTAAAGTCTCTAGGAAGGAGTTTCTCATTGACAAGCCACAATCTGTAGCTTCTCGTGCAACTCCAACACCAAAAGGAAACAGTAATCCCCAACCTCTGATTATGAAGTTATCTGGGGATGCTCTTAGTGCATATGTTGAAACATATGATGAGTTCATGAAATTCGAGTCAGAAGATGAGGATTCACCACCAGATCTTTATGGGATCAAGAATCATAAGGACCAGTCTCAGGAAAATGGCCAGATGAACAATGTCATGACTACACATTCAAGCAATGAGGGGGGAACATCCATTTATTCACAAATAAGGGGGACAAACGAAGACCTTGGGTTGTCTCAGAATAATAGCAGTGCATGTATTACTGGATATGAAGGTGGTGATGCTGATGACGAGAAAGAGAAGCTACTGATTAGAAAGATTGTTGACCGAACCAGGAGAGGTTTGCCCATGGTTCTGAAAGCACAAAGAATGTTGTTTTCAGAAGATGAAGATGAGAATCTGATTGAGTAGAAGTTCTGTGGTTGATTGGTTTTTGCTATTCTATTCACTGGTGTAGCACAGCTGAATATGTTCCTCTGTTATTTGAAGGTAGGGACATTCTTGGAATGAGCAGCTGCACGTAGAGGTATGACTAACTGATGCTTGCACCAGTGAACATTTATAGGTTTCTCAGTTGTATGTAAAGGTGCTGAATCCATCATTTTTCAACTAACTGATGCTTGCACCAGTGAACATTTATAGGTTTCTCGGTTGTCTGAAAAGGTGCTGACCATCATTTTCCAACTAACGCTGACAACAATTATGTTATTTGTCCAATGACATCTACATAGTCGCTTGAAGTTTCTCTGCACAATGCTGGTGGCCCAAGTAACAAGTGGGTAAGCTGTTGCTTGTCCAGAAGAGAAGGCTTTACACATAAAGTGAGATCCATGCGGAATGACTGTTGGGATGAAAATCAGAAGATGAACATTTTCCTGCCAGGAGGATACATAATGTATGTAATGCACTAACTCAATTCTTTTCTCCTCTCTCTTGCTCTTTTTTGAGAAATCAGAGATATAACGGGTCAACTAAGGAAAAAGGGGAATAGTTGTAGCATGATGGCTCGATTACTGTACTGTTTTGGTTTTTATAGATCGCGCATTGTTGGATGCATGTTCTACTGGAGGTGTTGAATTGATCAAGTGAAATGGAAAGTAGAATGATGCAGAAATCTCTTCTATGGAAGAAAGTGATTTTTTTTATTCTTGCCAAGACACTGTCATTGTTTTGAAGCCAAGATCCATATGGCCTTCCTGCCATGAATTTAGCATACAATCTTTTGCAAGTTTTGTAGGTTGACATGTTCAAGATGTAACGTTGGGGAGCACTATCTTTCAGTCATTCAGTACAGAATTTTATTGATTTAGAGAGACTAAAAGCTTGTCAAATTCATTAGAAACATTCAAGTTTTAAATTGAATCAAAGCTAATTTTATGGGAGTATATTGAGTTTCTATAGAAGATCATAAAAGTATTGAGGGGCTAATTTAAGACTTTTGACATGTGAATATGCCAATGAGGAAGGAAGGGTTTAGATGTGACACAAAATTATTGAACTAGTTATGCATAAAGTATAACTTTGAGTTTTGGTAGGTTTTATATAATTTCATAATTTAAATTTTGAAAAAGAAAGCATTTTTTTAAAGAAAATGAAAAGCTGAATATTTTACTTTTTTTTTTGCCATGTAATTATTTCATATTTTTTAAGCACATGCGTCAAGGTAATATCATCACTTATTCTAATGAATCTTGCAAGCACAAACACCAAATATGGTTCCCCTTAGATGACCCTTTTTTCTTTATTTTTATATTTTTCCTGGTTGAAAAGGATGCTATATTGCATGTACGAAATAATACAGACAGCAAGAGGCCCTACACGGAGGTTTAAACAAGGTGAAATCTAGGGGGATTATACCATCTCCATTACATGCTACGGAAGATACATATTTCCCTGAAGCTTTAAGTTAGTTTTTTAATAAAAAATTACAAAGATCTCGTGATGGAACCCAAAAGGAAAAAAAAAAAAAAAAAGAAAGAAAGAAAGAAAAGAAATTAATAGCTGGCACATGTTGAGTAGCATTTCCTAGGGAGTTAGCTATAATCTGGTTGGTTTCCATGTGGTAGAGCCAATAGTGTATATCTGGTGGAGGCTTTTCGTGCAAGCAAATAACACATTAGCATACCGAGTGTAATTACATTTATCCACACAAATTAGTTTCATTGCTAGCTATGTGTCTTGTAGTATTCCTATCATCTTAAAAACTCCCAACTTTCTTCATAACTCAATGTCCCAAAATAATCCCCATAAGCTGCCATACTTGCCAAATCACCAAGGATAACACAATAGCTCTAGGTAACCTTAGGTTATGTAAATATGGTTTTTTTGTAAAGCAAACTGGTGTAGCTAATTCTCTAGGGAAGTATTAGTGTGGTGTGGAAAGCCCTAAAGCTTCCCATAAATTTTAAATCAGCTAGCTAGCAGTCTAATTATATAAGTATATCTTCTCGATTATTTTGCATCTAGGCATCTTCGCATTTTAAGCATTTTAATTCAGCTTTTATAAATTTGGCTTACCGATCGAACGAACGGTAGACACGTGTCAATTCTAGCTACATTGGGGTCTAAGGTAGTGGTACACATGGCCTTGAACTCTTGTGCTACTAGCTGAACGGTAAAAGGGTATACCATTCGAATGGTTTACCGAATCATTCTAACCCTTGGCTCTACTCCTAGCACGCAAATGGTATGCTGAAGGCCTCCAGTCAATGATTTGGATTGTAGCTATAAGCCAAACGGCAAGTCCTTAATGTCTAGATGATAGTGCTGAAACCTTCTAATTTTCTTTTGTTTAACGTTAAAATCCTTAAGTTTTATGCAAAAATTGATCTAAATTTTATTTAAAACTCCTCAAATGCTTATGTTGACCTAATACATGTGGTTTTTAGTAAATTATACGTAACACATTGTAATTTTTTGTGAGGTTCACTTTGTAAAGGGGAGAATTAGGCATGATAAGCATGTAAATACCCTTATCAATTGACTGATGTAGTCCATCAACTTGCGAGCCCATTGCTTTGTTGTTGCCAATAGGAATTGAGCTTGATAAAGCTTCGGGTGTCATTCTTGATGATCCTTAAATTTATTAGAGAACTGTTGAAAGATTATTATATCTTATACTTACAAGGCTAGATATTTCCTTAGCTGCTCACAAAATCAACCAATTCTTATCATAACTTCATACTTCTCATCTACAACTAGTTTTTAATTTGTCAAAACATTAGAAAGGGATGGTCCTTTCTACCATTCTCATGACTCCTTTTATCTTTGCTATTTTGATGCTAATTAGGGGTTGTGTTTTTGTAATGGAAAGTCATTATATGATAGTGTCACAGTAGACTAAAAAGCAAAATATAGCTCCAACATCGAAATAGAGTATAGGAGCATGATAAACACTTCGAAGGAGCTCCCTTGGGTCTTATATATACTTCGAGATGTCTAGATTCAGCTTTTTGTTTCAATCAGTTTATGTTGTGACAATAATATACTCGAACAATAGCTATTAATTCTCATTTGCGTGGTCGAATGAAGCAAACTAATATTGATGTCCATTTCATTTGAGATCACATTGATCATATACTCATGATTTCATATGGCTTTTCCATGCTTTTTCTTAAGAGCTATTGGTGGATATTGTCACTGAGCCATCTATTTTTGCACAACTGCAATTTGTTTCCAAGTTAAGCCTTCAAGTGGCTCCAACTTGAGGAGGATGAGAAGATTACTTTATTTTCTTACTTCGTATTTCTTTTTATGTATTCTTTTGTATTGGTTGACGTAGTTTTTTCTTTTTGCAATGATCCACATGTTATTTAGTTTGAGTTAGTTAGCAAGGTTTTGTCTCTTTTGATATAAGTTCATATTATGATAGAACTTTTCTCCTTACTCTACTCAAGATCTTCTTCCCTTTTTAATCCACAACAAATCACATGAGAATGGAGGAAAACTTACACTTTCCACATATAGCACTTGTTATGAAAAGAGATTTGTTAAAAAAAAAAAAAACCTCATTTCATATTATTATGATAATATTTAATATCTATGAAATATAATCCATAACAAATATAAAAAAGAGCATGAAAATCGCTTTGTGAAGAATACACTCTAAATCAAAATGAAAAATGCTGACAGTTGTTTATCCCTCTTGGTTTATATTGGTTATATAGACCTCCACGAATTGATTTTAAGCGTCTCCACATAGCATGTACATAACCAAGGATTAAGCTTATATCTACCCTCTTATTAAAAAAGAAAAAAAGAGGCCCTTGCTGATGAAAATCTATGAGGGTAAGTGGATATCCATCCCAATCAAATTCTTTCTCCGTTCTATTGGCCGAAAATAAAGGAAGATTTCATTCGCAAGATGTGAAATTTTTCCAATAGACAAATACAAACAATGAAGATACTCTACTGATAAGTTACGGGGGGAATCATTCGATTCAGAAGGAAAAGGATTCAAAGTCGATGATATGGTGTATCTACCGGGTATTCAATGCCCAGTCTATTCAATACCTAATCTAAGAGAAGCAAGAAAAGACCTCTTTTTCTTCATCAATTTCACTCCTAATTTGTTCGCATTTGCTTATCTTTTGGAGTATTAAGAAAGTAAGTTAAAAAAAAAAAAAAGAGTCGCCACTCGATAAATCCATGTAATTTTTATATAATATATATAGTATGATCAAGTTCTAGGACTTTCAATATTAAAATTGGACTTAAATTAACTTATATTAGAGATCTCTTGACTATTTTACCCCTTCTATCCCATATTATGAAATATATAGACTTATTTAGGATAAATGTGAACTCAAAGTTCTTTATTTTAACACTCAAACTTGTTAGGAAATTTTCTAATGTCTTATTCAACTCCTCCTCCTCCTCTTTCTCCTCCTTTTTTTTTTTCCCTTCTTTTCGGAGAATTCTCACAACAAACAAGTACAACTATCTCCTATACAATTGTAGTGATGAATTGTGTGTAATAGAGTCATCTATAAAGGTCATAAAACTACAAAGATGCAACCAATGGGTTTATCATAGTTTACTCGACCCGTCTAATGGGATAAAACCTTATTGAATAGTATCTCGTAAAGTTTTTATTAGGTTATAGGATATAATTTAAAAACCTATAAGATCTAAATAGAAAACTTGACTAAGTTAAAAAAATAAACAAATTAACAATAATAGTAGCTCTAAACCTATGCAAGCCCTAGCTTAAACATAGGCATATTGAACATATTGACAATTCTTTTATAAATGACAATGTCAATATTCCATTGGATTTATCATACATATTTTTATTGAGAAGACTAACAAGTATATCAAGTATTTATTTGTAAGAATTTTTTGAGAATACAATTATAATAACTTAAAAACTCAAAAGCAAAATAAAGTATTTTATATCATTGTATAAGATAAGACAGGTGTTAGGTCTATAATAGCCTTATAGGGGTAGATTTCAGTACTAAACTTACAAGGTATTTTTAGGGCTTTGGAAACGCTAAATCCTATGCGGGTTGAATAATGTCATGTCTCAAATCAAGAAGTCATAATAGCCCTACCATGTAAACCACCTAAATTAGATGCTAGCCACTTTAGCTACTAGCGTAAATATAGCTTCTACAAGGCGTTTACCACTTCATTACTTTGAACCATCCAATTCTAAGTCTAATATATACCAACTTGTAGTATAACTTTCCAAAATAGCTTTTGAAAGTAATTTTGTGATATAAAAGCTTAAAAAGAAATCAAGTTTTATAAATAACTTCAAAAAAACTTCATGGTAAGGATTTATAAAAGTTCACAAGTTTATACAGCATAGTTTCAATATCCACAATTGAAACTAAAGGGTCACCGGTGGAGACCATATTAGTTTCCCTATAAGTTAATAAAACTGATAAATAAATAAATAAAAATTCAGCCAATAAGTTTTGAATCTCACTCTCTAACCCCGTTCTCTAATGTTTTGAAACTTAGGGTAATACTGGTGTATCTATTGAGAAACTTGCAAAACAGCTATAAGAAAATGAGTAACAACTTACTTAATAAATGATATTGAGATAATAGTACATATTTGACATATAACAACAAAGATTTTCAAGCAAGTTTAATTAGATGCTACATATATATAAGCAAGTACTATTGCACGACATTATCCGATCCATCATAAAATCAAAGAAATTACGCCTGTTCTAATACGGTTTGAGAAGTTTAACGTTGTATACTTCACAAATTGGAACCAAATTAGGGCTTGTGTAATGGAGAATATGCTTCATCCGAGACTTCACTTCAAACTACGGTCTTCAACCTTGTCATGACCTCCTCTCCTATCATTTAGTTCGACTAAGGGTAAGGAAATGACAATTTTAGCTATCTTCATCAAAGGGTTCGTGTTTAGCTTGCGAATCCTAATCGTTCCCTTAGTAGTTACGCTGCATTCCGATTAGAAGTTAGGTCGAGTTTAAGTTAGATTACTTTTAAGTTGATCAAACAATTTCAACAATTCAAAGCAAACAACATCATAAACCAACCAATACATACAATCTAGCACTTCACAACAGCAATACAGTATTTAAGCACATATGCTACACATGTACAAGTTGTTGACTTACAATTACAAGCAAGAGATGTACTATGGCCTCCAAGTATTCTTAAATAATACTTCAAACTACTATAAAGCATTGATCCCACTTACCTGGACAAGTGATGCCTAATAAACTTGCATATGGGTCCCCTTCGATTCAATTTTTCCTTAAATATTCAATACAAAGGCTTTAGTTTTACTAAATATAAAGTAAATGAGTTTATTTAAATAATTTAAGTGTGATTATGACTTATCTTTAGCAAGTTGTGTAAGCTTTAGATTGAGCTCCAAATTACTAATGAAGTCTTTGAAAAAAGTTCTAGAAGCTTGTCTAATACCAAGTTTTCGTCTCAAGACTTTTTGATGAAGTCTCTAAACGAGTGAATTTAAACTAGTAACCTTTTGACCAAGTCTCTAATATTATCCTATTTATACTCCTTACTCCATTCTACTCTCTGAACCAGCCTTTGAAGTCATTTACTTTAAGCATTCATGCCACTCAATCCTTAGATGAAGCCATTTCAATTACACTTTCTTTACCAAACACTTCCTAAACAGGTCTATGATAAGGTATAGTTAAGTTTCTTTTACTATCTAACCTTCTAATCAAGTCTCTACATCAAAGATCAAATCCTCCTTTTTGCAGACCAACCCTTTGAAATTGTCCTTAAAGTGATTTTATCTAAGCCTACTAAATCAACCAATCCTCAAGTGAAGTCATTGAAATTAATACAATTATCCTTCTTTTACTAAACATCTCTTTAAATGAGGCTATAACATATTTAGAGTTAAAATCCTTTCATCTACCAATCTTCTAAACATGTCTCTAAAGTCATTACAACCATGCTTCTTTTACCAAACATTATCCTAACTAAGACTTTGACATTGTTATATCTAAGATCCTCACACTAGTTAACCTTCTAGTTAAGCATATGTACCAAAAACTAAGTCCTCCTTCTATCGGTTCAACTCTTTGAACAGATTCAATTTACAAGTTTACTCCAAACGACCCACTCTAGTATTTTATTCCATATTACAAACATAATAAATCATAATCATATAATAGGTTCATCATGCCTATGATCACCACATCACCCAACTTCCAAATCCTTATAACTTTACCTTAATGTAGGTATATCAAAACTAGCGATTTGTGCATATCTCAAATCCTATTCAATTCATCCTACACCAAATCACTCTCCATAGTGACATAAAATACAATCAAACTCCAGAACTATTGCATGTTGTTTTTCACAAGGGTAATTGCATGAATTTTTTGTAAAAAGGCATTTTTCATCAAATTTAAAGGCTCAAAATCCCTTAAAAATTATATAAAATGCTTTTGGCCAAAAACTTTTCATAAAATTCTTACATGCAATATAGGGTTATTCTAGAAAAATTTTGGCTTCAAAACAATAACTTTAGGGTCATATTAAATGAGTTCGAAAATTTCTTGGATTTAGGTGATTTCTTAAGAAAGTTCTATATTCACTTAAAAATTCAATAAACTAATACTTTTCTTAAAAAGTACATATAATAATATACTAAGATAATTTTTTTTCATAATTTTTTGAGCTAATTTGATATTTTTGAAAAATAGATGAAAATCGAATGAAATTTATAACTAACCGGAATTCGACTATCCAGCTACCATCTCTGGCCACCGCTTTGTCAGCCCAACCAAGCGTTGCCATCACTGTTGGGTGGTGGTGGTGGTTCACCTCCAGAAACTCCCTGGATCGATGCTCCAGATTATTTCTTAGTTTACACGATTTCATTTCTATTTTTTTTTCGGAAATTTTCCTTTAATCTTGTTCTTCCCTCTTGATTTTTTCCAGGTATCCAACACTTTAAATAACCTCCGGGAAGCATCCTCCCAATTTTTCCAAACCTACATACATTCAATAACTCATTTTCTCTCTTCTCATCCCATATATACTTCCTTAAAGTGTACTTGCAAGTATCTTAGCATAAAAATATTTCACTACACTCACTTGTCCAAAGAGGTTGCCATGCCAAAGCTAATGTTCCTACCAATTTTAATATTTTTTCTTTGTGGTTGTTTATTAATTTTTCTTGATAATTTTTTAGTTGATTTCACACTTTTTAGGGTAATTTAGGTTATTTCGGGTGTATATTTATATGCAATAATTATACCCAATATATATATACATTACTTATATATATTATTTTATATCATTCCATAATTTTATTGTTCTAACATTTTATCTCTAAGGTTTACTAAATTTTTCTTACCTAATTCGCACGTTTACGGTAGATAAATTATAATATAGTATAATTTAGTGAAATTAACTATTTTTAGTTATAATATTATTATTTTATTGTATTCTTATATTCCAAACTTACGAGGTGTTCATGTTTAATTCCTTGGATTGGCTCATGAGATTTTGCCTCAATTGAGTTACTTTTGTGTACACCTTAAACTGTCCGCTTGAAATTCGATATGCGAAACTTTAGGGCTTACAAAGAATATAAGGAAAAACCCATAAGATTTTTTATAAGATTTTAGGAGATATTAAAGGCTATAGGGTAGTTCGATTTTACAAGACCAATGCTAAACCTACACCGATTTCTATCCTTAAAAGCTACTTATTACAAATAGAGACATATGAAGCATCCTAAGATCATCCCCAATTAGATTCTTAACATACAGTTCGCATAAATAAACACTAAAGATCACGAATAACAATTACACTAATTAAGTTATTCCTTTATGGATTTTCCATTCACGTCCTTTACTGGAAGAGCTCGTGGAGCGTCGCATGGCTAGATTATAACTGACCATGAAGGCCTCCGTCCCAAAGGGTAAGGCTATGTCACCAAGGTCAGGGGCCAAGGAGACCAACAGGGTCGAATTAGCGGCTTTGCCTCAAGGGGTTCCTCTTGGCTTCCAGACATAGCTACTGGTTGCTAAGCTTATAAGTGTAGCTCTTCCTTCTACTGCCTTTGTCCCCACTTTTAAGCCCATCACTGTGGAGGATGATCCCATCGATGCCAATGACCCAAATGTCGAGATATTGCTTCCTCCTAACGATGAGGAGGAAGTAGCCAAGGACACTCTCCCATCTGGAGTGGTTGAGCAAAAGAGGAAGGCTCCCAACACTTTTAGGGAGGCAACACCTAGAGCCAAGAAGCAAAAGCCTCTATGAAGGGTGCACTTAAGCTGGGTGACTTGGTATGAGCGGCTAATGGCTCACCCCTACAAATGTGTAGATAAACTTACAAAACAATTTTTTTGACGTCCTTAACAAGTTCAGGTTCTTAGGGATCAAGCCATGCTCGTTTAAGGGAGTGCCATACATCTCTCAAAACGAAGAGCTCTACCATCACACTTCCAAGGTTAAGACCAAGAAGGTTAGGGGGAAGCTCCTTAGGCCAAAGTGAGAGGTTTAGGGTAATGACCTTACGTTATGTCAATGGACTCTCACTACCAAGCCTCCTTGAGGTCTTACACCCTTGGTAATTAGGCCATTCTTGAGGAGATGTTAAGGATAAGTGGGAAGAACCCAATAGAGATGGTAGGCCATTTAGCATGCTCATCCGTCAAGTAAGCCCTTGTCCTTTTGGTTAACATGCTTTGTTCTTATCATGGAACTGACCTCAATTTGTTTTTTTTTATAGTACCACGGCCAAGTACTGCTTCAGCTGAACAATTACTATGCCGTTTGGAAAGAGGTAAAGGGCTTTCGGGAAGCGTTGCGTAGAGTTGAGAATGATCTACAAGAGGTAAAGTCTTCTACTAATAAACAAATGGATAAGTTAAGGCTAACCAATACCTACGTCACTCTTATGTACAGGTGGTTAGGCTCCAAGGCAGATTAAAGGATGTGGAGTGAGAGAGAGAAGCTATCGAAGGCGTTATTAAGAAGGCCAACAACTTGAAGGCTCGGTTAGAAGATGAGCAGAGGACTAAGGCTTGTCTCTCCTAAAAAATGGATGAGGAAAGGGAGACTAAGGTCCACCTAGAGAGAGAAAATGCTAAGCTAAAGGCGTTGATCTCCAAGTTGCCAACCGAGTTGGCGATGAAGGCATTTGAGTACGATAGTGTTAAAGCTACATCGCTGAAGATAGCTGGTCTAAAATTTGGGTTGGAATTACAAGTCCGGGAGCTCCAAGGAAGGGTTTCAGAGATGAAAGAGATTATCTCCAAAATGGAGACCAGATAAGTCATTAGTGTTGCCCTTGCTAACAAAACCTTCGCTAACTTTCAATTAACGGAGTAGTGGTTGGAGGAGTTGGAAGACATCTTTGTGAAGTGCGCTCGCTATACACGAAAAAAGGTGCTATCCCATTATCCCGATCTTGACCTGAGCTTCTTCAGTCATTTGGACACCCTAACCTTTAGGAAGAAAAAGGAGGCTGCTCAAGCAGCTGCCAAGGTCCTAATTACCCCTTCTTCTACTGAGTTTAGATACGACACTTCCACATCCACTTCTGTCCTAGCAACTCAGCAGGAGGTCACCCTTGAAGGAGCTTCTCAAGGTGATCAGGATCGGGGTAATCCTCTTGTTGACCTTAATCAATAGCCTTCGGCCCCTACCTTAGCCTAAAGCTATGCTTTCTAAGGGCCATCAATGGACCAACCCTTAGAGTAGATAAAAGCTTTGGATTTTTCGGAGCTACTAGAGTTGACTAATCTAAAGCGATAGTTATGTATGTTTTCTTCTGCTTATACCTTCAGCTGGGATGCCGACTTAAGAATCTTATACCTAACCTCATGAATTTAATTTATCGATTCAATATTTGAACTTTCTTTCCTTTTATTTCTTGTTTTTTTTTTTATGCTTAGTCCATCGTAACATGGTCTCCTAGTTAGGTCAGTAGCGTTCCATCCTGCTTAGCAAATGGGAGCTCCTCTGGTTCAGGGGTGTTTCCCCTTATTAAGGTTACTCGAGAGAGGTAGGTTAGTAACGTTTTGAATTGCCCAGTAAATGGGTGTTTCTTTAGTTAAGGGGTGTTTTCCTTTACTAAGGTTACTCAAGAAGGTCAAGTTGGTGGCGTTTCAACCAGCTTAGTAGGTAGGAGTTCCATTGTACAAGGAGTGTTTCCCCTTACCCAAGTTACTTGAGGGGATCAAGCTAGTAGCATTCCAATCTACCTAGTAGGTAAGTTCGTTCACCCTTAAAGGGTTAAGACTTAGTATGAGAGAGAGAGAGAGAGAGAGAGAGAGAGAGAGAGAGAGAAAGAGACGAATGCAAATTGAAGCATTTTCATTGAAAATTTTACAAAGTAATATACTATTCAAAGTACAGCCTAAGGTTGTCGACATTCCACTTGTGAGGGATAAGCTTGTCATCATGCCTTTCTAATCTGTACACTTTATTACCAAAGCTCCCTCTTACTCTGACCAGGTCTTTCTAATTGGGGGCCAACTTACCTTATCCTTTACGTAAAGCCCTAGCCTTTAACCTCTAACAGATTAGGTAACTAACTTTGAACTCCTTATGTCTGACCTTCTGATTATAGTATCAGGTTACTCAGTGCCGGTAAGCAGTTACTTGAGCAGTCATGAGATCTCTGATTTCCTCTATAGTGTCAACGCTAGTTTGAAGTAAAAACTCATTGAAAAGAGCATTGAAGCTTTAGTTTAGATGTTAAGAAGCTCGAGTTTGATGGGGAGGATTGCCTTCGAACCTAATGCCAAGTGAAAGGGGGTTTTACCCGTAAAGGTCCGATGGGTAGTCCTGTATCCCCACAAAATATTGGACAGTTTGTTTACCCAGGTGCTGTGGGCTTGGTTGACTCTCTTCTTTAAGCTATCAAGGACAACTTGGTTGACGGCTTCCATCAGGTTGTTTGATTAGGGATGGGTGATCGAGGTGAAGTGTAGCGTAATATGGTGCTTGGCGTAGAACTCCTTAAACTAAGGGTTGTTGAATTGACACCCATTATCCATGATAAGGGAATATAGGACCCCAAATCAGGAGAGAATGTTGTTTGGGACAAAGGACTTAATACTCCTCTTCGTGATCTTTGTTATGGCTTCAACTTCGATGTACTTGGTGAAGTAGTCAATAGCAAAAATAATGAATTGCCAACCTCCCGAAAACTTGAGGAAGGGGTTAAGGATGTCGATTCCCTATTGGTTGAACAGCCACGGGCTTATTAGGAGTTGGAAACTGCTACTGGGCGCATGGTTGATGAGGGTATGCTTCTAGCACTAAGGGCAATTTTGGGCTACAGCTTTGGCGTCTTACCTCATGGTAAGCCAATAGTATCTAAGCTGTAACGCTCGAATGTATAGGGCTTGAGACTGAATGTGATTGCTGTATACTTTGACAAACAGCTCTTCCATAATGCGCATACCCTTGCTTTCCTAGAGACATCTAAGCAAGGGAAGGTTGACCCCCTTATGGTAAAGGGTGCCGTCAACCAACGTAGAGTTGGTGGCGTGATATCTAAGCTTCTTTACCTCCCTCCTATCTTCTGCAAGCGTACCTTACTTCAAATAACTCCTGATGGGATCCATCCAGCTAACCTCTAATGTTTCCGTTATCAGTTCTAGTACCTTCGCAGAACCTAGAGCTATACTCTTCTCTAGAAGATATTCTATGTAGATCTTCTTATCCCTTACCTTAAGCTCTTATATCCTTGTAGAGGTGAGTTTGGATAGCTAATTTGCCACTAAATTCTCAAGCCAGGGGATCTTCATGATGGTTCATGAACGGAATTCAGCCAAAAAGCTCTTCACCTTCTCTAGGTACTTTACCATGGTACCTTCCTGTTGCAAACTATGATCAAGAACAGACAAGATCGGTCGCTAGGTGGGTCTAAGCTTGCAGAAAGCACGAAAAGGGTTAATGGGGAAAGATATGAAAAAAGTGACAATGACGAATAAAATAGTAAGCAAAAACTTGTGGACAGCTCCAGAGGATATGACGTACCAATGGAAGTTCTAAAGACTCACGGTACAATTCAATATGACACACG
Source organism: Lumnitzera littorea (assembly GCA_024138015.1). NCBI lineage: Eukaryota > Viridiplantae > Streptophyta > Magnoliopsida > Myrtales > Combretaceae > Lumnitzera > Lumnitzera littorea. Next base: position 102,108,916 of record JAMXBB010000004.1, on the reverse strand, counting down.
AATTGGTCTAATAAGGTTACTCACCACCTAACATTACTTAAAGGAAATGATAAGAGTGATGTTAAGAGTAAATAACAGTGTTTACATAATGAAAAAAACACCCAAGTGTATTGAAGATAATATGAATCTCCTATAGCTATAAGTACAAGGGTATTTATACCTGTAAGTTAGGGCAACTTGTCCAAAAGGGAAAAGACAATAAAGGCATTTCCTAAAGAAGTAATGTACATGATACAAAAAGGTAAAAATAAATATACAAGGAAAACAATCATTGATGCTATAAATTCTACATATGATACTATACATGTAGCGATGTTGTATTAACGAGGTTATTAGGAGATACAGACAAAAAGTACGGATAGATGGGCTTGTTAGAGAAGGGATGATTTAATCAGTCCGGACTCTCTATCTCTCGGCTTCTCGACAAGGATGATGCTGAGTGATAGGTCAGCTCGGCACCAGAGTATAGTCATCAACTTAGCATACTATAGAATAATGGGTAATGATATGGCACGGCATTAAAAGTGACTCGGCAAGGAAGTAGTCAGCCTCGGCAAGAAAGTAGTCGGCCTCGATAGGGGTTGGTTAGAATATAAGGATTCATCATACCATCCCTTCTAGTCTTTGGGCTTAGCTACAACTTAAGGGTCTCGTAGCTTGATTCCCATCACTTCCCTAGCCTTACATTCACCTTAAACTTGCTAAACAACTAGCATAGAGTCTAAAAAAACATTTAAGTGCTTCATGCCGATCTCCTTAGCTAACTTAAGACTAGCAATTAGGGCCTCCTATTCGAACTCGTTATTGTTACTGTTGAATTCGAATTTGAGGGCGTAACAAACCATGATGTTGTACGAGCCGGTCAATACGAGGCTCGTATGTCCACCCCTCGAGGTGGATGATCCATCAACGTGGAGAGTCCACAGTGGCTTGTCTTCACCCAGTGATGCTTCCTCCTCTCTAGTATAATTAACCACAAAATTAGCCAATAATTGTGCTTTGTAGGCCATTCGTGGTTGATACTAGATTCTGTACGCACTCTAGATTTCGTACGCACTCAACTCCATCATATACTTCACCATCCATCTAGACACGTTTGATTTTGCAACATGGTGCGTAAGGTCTAATCTGTAACATGGTACGTAAGGTCTAATCTGTAAGCACAATAATCTAGTGCACCTGGAAATAGGCCTTAGCTGACGTCCTGATACGACAATGGCTAAGGCAAACTTCTTTACGCAGGTATACTTAACCTTAAGCCCATGCAATATATGGCTAACATGGTATATAAGCTTATGCTCTCTTCCTTTTGCTCTAACCAGCATTAAGGACAATGCCTGGTTGCTCACGGTTAGGTACAAGAATAGGTCCTCCCTATAAACAAGCTTAGAGAGGATTGGCGAGTATGTGAGGAAGTTTTAGAGTTGCTGGAAGACTGTAGTGCACTTCAAGGTCTATTTAAAACCTTTTGGATTTTTTAGGATCTTGAAGAACTCAGCATATCTGTCTACACTTTTCGAGACAAACTTACTCAACGCGATCACCATGTCGATGAGCTTTTATATGTCCCGGACCGAGGTAGGAGGTTACATCCCCTTGATGGTACTTATCTTCTCAAGATTAGCCTCAATACCACTTTAGGTGACCAAGAAGCCTAAGAATTTACCAGAGCCAACCCTGAAGACGCATTTCTAGAGGTTCGACTTCATGTCGTGTGTTCACATCTGGTTAAAAGCTTCTTGAAGGTTCTTGACATGATCACCTGGCTTCATGCTCTTAACAATCATGTCATCAACGTACACCTCCATATTGAGCCCGATCTGGGGCTTAAACAATTTCATCACCATCCACTGGCATGTAGTCTCAGCATTTTTTAGATCGAAGGGCATCACTGTGTAGCAATATGTACTACAGTAGGTGACAAAGGAGGTATGGACTTCATCCTTAAGGTCCATCTTAATCTGGTTATACCCTGAGATGGTGTTTATGAAGCTTAGCAGGGTATATCTCGAAATGAAGTCAACTAGCTAGTCAATCCTAATGAGAGGGAAGCAATTTTTTGGGCAGGCTTTATTGAGGTCAATATAATCAACGCACATATGCCACTTCTCGATCATCTTCTTGACTAGTACATAATTTGCTAGCCAAGTTGGCCACTTCTTTTCCCTTATAAAACCGACCTTGAGTAGCTTATGTACTTCTTCCTCAATTATGGCTTGCCTCTCTAGAGAGAAGTGCTTCTTCATTTGCTTGATAGGCCACGCAGTAGAGTTAATATTGAGGTTATGGGTTGCCAGGTTGAGGGGAGATCCTAGGCATATTTAACGTTAACCAAGTGAACCTATCTGAGTTGCCTTGTAGGAGAGCAATAATTTCGTCCTTTACCTTAGAAGGAATCTTAATCCCAACCTTCGTAGTTTGGTCGAAAGAGGGATTGATTTGGACTTCTTCAGTTTTTTCACCAAACTCGCCCCTTTTTGCCATCTTCTCCTATGAGTTAGACTTTAGAGCAAAGACTCTGTTACCCTTAGTAGCCCTAACATATAGCTTTCATGAGAACTTCTAATCACACCTACATATTCTTACCCCGATCGAGGTTAGGAATTTAACTTTCAAGTGAAGGGAACATGTAATGACCCTGAATGCATTCAGACTTGATCTTACCAAGAGAGCGTTATAGGGAGAGGGGCAATCAATCACGACAAACTCTATTGGTCGTCGTGCCATATGGTTATCATCACCAAGCTCTATGTCTAGAGTGATGATCCGCTTGGATGGTATTTCCATTGAAGCCACAGGTTATAGTGGTACAACTTCATCTTAACTGGCGGCTTCTTCCTCATCCTCTCATATGTATAGAGGAAGAGGATATCAATGGAGTTGCCGATGTCTACCATTATTTTTAAGGCCTCAAAATTCACGATTCTCGCCCTTATGACCAGGGCGTCTTGATAGGGGGCGTTTACCCCCTCCAAATCTTCGTCGAAAAAGGAGATTGAAGTATCTAACTTTTGTCTCTTCTCCCTTACTGCCAACACCTTAGACGAGTTGTTAATCGAGCTACTAGTGCTTGGTTGGCTCCTAAGGTGTAGCCCCTCAACGATTATATTGATGACACCATTAGAGGTAAAATCGTTGCAACAGTCATCGTTCTACTCTACATAGGCACCTTCAATCTACCACCTTCGGGGTGCTCGATCTTCACCATCATTAAAACAATCATTGTTCCTTAATTGGGCTACATACTCATTAAAGAAGCCACACTGAGTAGCATATTTGATTGCGTTTTTTAGCAGGAAGCATTCGTCAGTAATATGGCCATGGTCATTGTGGAACTGGCAGTACTTATCTGAGTTCTAACAACTAAGGTTCCCCTTCATCTTTAAAGGTTTTTGTAGCAGGTTCCTATGCTTCACCTCAAAATAGACCTGGGCTATAGGTCTATTTAGAGGGGTATATTGCATGTAGATTGGAAGGGGAAGCAAGTCTTGCTCTGCTTGGCGCTTCTTGTTTCTCGAACCCTTTCCCTCTAATCTACCCAATACCTTTCTACTAAGGCAATCTTTTATGGACAATCTTTTCCTATCTTGCTTTCCACTCAATCTCTTACAGTTGACGTCGCGCTTATTGCGAATATTGTTCTCCTAATCGATGTACTTTTGGGCCTTATTCTAGAAGTCCACTAAGGTCTTCAAGATACTATTTGCATGCGATTGGAAGAAGTCTCCCACAGGTTGAATGCTAAACTAAGCAACATAGACAAAAGCTCCCTTGTCTAGTCGAGGAATCTCAACCACAACATTGTTGAATCGGGCCATGTAATTACGTAGAGATTCGCCTTCACTTTGCCTTATTAGGTACAAGGTCGATGTGCCTTTAGATAAAGGCTTACTAACCCTGAAATGGAGGTTGAACTTCCGCGCCAACTCGTCAAAGGAGCTGATGGAGTTCTTGAGTAAGTGGTTAAACTATGTTTGAGCTACTTTTCTCAGGGTGCTTGGGAAAGCCTTGTACATTATGGCATCCCTATAACTATAGAGGTTCATGAGGGTACAGAAGTGGAGGAGGTGGTCATCAAGGTCTCTTGTACCATCATATTGGTCTAGGGTTGGAAGCTTACTATTAGAGGGTAACACTTCATCTTTGACACCCCTAATGAAAAGGGTTCTGTTGCTAGCGATCAGCCTGGCGTCACTAGCTACCTAGCTCCCCTATTGCTCGAAGAGTCTCCTCACGATTATGTAGAGCTCATTGAGGTTGGCATTGTCTGTTGGATGAGCTTAGCACGCTGCTGAGTAAGCCGATACTCTTTGTGAGTCGGCCACTTACTCATTGCTAGGTAGAACTCGGTCACAGGTGGTCGCAAACCTTGTTGGCTATTGTTACATTAGGGGATTAAGTTGCTGATCCCTTCCATTTTGCGACTGCTAATAGTAGTTGTTCTGTCCAATACAGGCATTAAAAGCTTCCGAGGTAGGGGGTTTTATGCATTGCGCCTCTCCGCTTCTTTGAGGTGAGCGTGAAGTAGCCTGTTTTCAACAGCAAATTCCTCAATCAAGCGCTTCAAATGCTCCAAGCGCTTTTCTAGCGCTTCCCTCCAAAGGGGTTAGTCCTCAGCAGGTTGGTTATTCACTAACTAACGATTCTCTTGTTCATTGACATGAGACATGATGTACAAAGATGGTGTTTAGGGAATGTGTTTAGTGTGTCTGGGTTTTTCAAGTAGGAATTCAAGTTCTCACAAGTGGTGCCAAATGTCATCTCTGGATTTTGTATTGATCGAGATGTGATTAGGCTTCACATGAGTAGAAGAGCTTGCAAAATAGAAAACTGTAAGAAAGTGCCGGGGGGTTGTTTGATACGGCCACTCCAATATTAATGTCAGTAAGAGGATTTGGCGATTGTAAATACTAGAGAGTAGAGGTAACTCAAGTGCGCAAATTCTAAAGTATTTTACTATTGAGTGGTGACCTTATATTTATAAAAGAGTGGTGTTGATAATTGGAGAATAATTAGTTAGAAGAATTTACTTTTGCAAGTATGAGAGAGTAGATGTGTAATAGTTGGCATGATTCGGAAAGTTAGGAAGTGGTCGTTGACCTTATCCTTTAGCCTTATCCAGAGACTTGTACCATTTGGAGAGATGTTTCTATTAGATAGACCAAACTCTAGGCTTAGGTTGAGAGAGGTAGGAATGAGCTCGAGCAGTTCAGGTCGAGTTAGGTCTAAGAGGCTTTATCAATAGAAATGTTCATAAAATAAAATGAAATATAATGAAATTAAATATATGTATTAATAATTATAAAAAATATCCTTAAAGATCGAATTTTATAATTAAATTAAAAGTTGAGGTACTTATTTAACTTTTAATTATTATTCTCCAATTATCAACACCACTCTTTTATAAATATAAGGTCACCACTCAATAGTAAAATACTTTAGAATTTGCGCACTTGAGTTACCTCTACTCTCTAGTATTTACAATCGCCAAATCCTCTTACTGACATTAATATTGGAGTGGCCGTATCAAACAACCCCCCGGCACTTTCTTACAGTTTTCTATTTTGCAAGCTCTTCTACTCATGTGAAGCCTAATCACATCTCGATCAATACAAAATCCAGAGATGACATTTGGCACCACTTGTGAGAACTTGAATTCCTACTTGAAAAACCCAGACACACTAAACACATTCCCTAAACACCATCTTTGTACATCATGTCTCATGTCAATGAACAAGAGAATCGTTAGTTAGTGAATAACCAACCTGCTGAGGACTAACCCCTTTGGAGGGAAGCGCTAGAAAAGCGCTTGGAGCATTTGAAGCGCTTGATTGAGGAATTTGCTGTTGAAAACAGGCTACTTCACGCTCACCTCAAAGAAGCGGAGAGGCGCAATGCATAAAACCCCCTACCTCGGAAGCTTTTAATGCCTGTATTGGACAGAACAACTACTATTAGCAGTCGCAAAATGGAAGGGATCAGCAACTTAATCCCCTAATGTAACAATAGCCAACAAGGTTTGCGACCACCTGTGACCGAGTTCTACCTAGCAATGAGTAAGTGGCCGACTCACAAAGAGTATCGGCTTACTCAGCAGCGTGCTAAGCTCATCCAACAGACAATGCCAACCTCAATGAGCTCTACATAATCGTGAGGAGACTCTTCGAGCAATAGGGGAGCTAGGTAGCTAGTGACGCCAGGCTGATCGCTAGCAACAGAACCCTTTTCATTAGGGGTGTCAAAGATGAAGTGTTACCCTCTAATAGTAAGCTTCCAACCCTAGACCAATATGATGGTACAAGAGACCTTGATGACCACCTCCTCCACTTCTGTACCCTCATGAACCTCTATAGTTANTGGAACCCTAGTTTTCTATTGTTTTCCTTTAATTTCTGATTGTGATTTCTATCAGTTGGTGAGGTCATTTGCTTTGCACCGAATTAAACCACATGCTCCATCACTTGCATGGGTCCCTATCAATTCCTTTGTGTTCCATTCTTGCAAATGTAGCCCCCAGGCAGGAGACATTATGGTAGCCAAGGCACTAATGGGTCACTATGCGTAGTGCCTAATATCCATCATTTACGGCTTGGACTACTGGAATATCTAATTCCATTCACTTCCCCAGCTTTCATCTCTCAATGTTAGTGTTAGTGTTGGTCCGATAGAGTGCTTTCGCTGTTATTATTCTTTCCAATTTCTGTGCATTTCACTACTCCATTGGAAATTCCCTCTACCCCTACCATACTCCAGCTTTGTAGTCTTTACTGCCTGTCCAAGGTTGAGTCCTAATATTTGGCAGCGGACTTAATATGGAACCTTTACTCTTACAGTTTGTGGTTTTAGAATAGATAATCAGGTATCTTGTCCAACCTTTTTCTGTGATCAATGCATCATTCAGGACTAGGAATGATCTGCCACATGACAACAAATGCTACCTTTGTGCTCTCTCTTGCCAAAAATGTGTGTTTAGGAAGTATTTTTGAATTGCTTGGGCAATACATGGTGGCTATTGCTGATAATAACTTGTAAAAATTCCCACATGCTATGCATCAGAGTGCTTTGATTTTTCCATTTTCAGTATGTTAGCAGGATGGTACTTGTTGCTCATCATTGAGATAATTGCTATATTTTAACTAGCTTGTTTTTGATATCACCTTCAAGGGAATATAAAACATGATGTCACCAATGACTTTCCAGGACTTACTACTACCTGCCAGCCACTGTGAGTTTGGGGACTTCCTTAGTTGTGTGGCTCCCATGATGACATAAAATCATTACTGGTTGTCAAATTAAATTTGAGACGTTTGTTTCATCATGCTGTCTGAACATGTGTAATTTTTTTGTCAATGAACCATATTTAGACCGCCAATATCATTACACCCTAGACAGCACAACCTTGCCCTGCAATCACTGATATAAATTTTTCAAGAGCAATCTTTGATATCCACCCTCCTAATGTATGTTTATTGGCTCAGTAAGAATGATGTGCTTGAAGCAAGATGTAACGCATTACAAGGAAGTCCACTGCATCTTAAATTTGAATCTGATCATGCATTTCGTGTTTCCATCTCATATTTCTTTTGTTTGTCTAATTTGCTGGTGAATGATTAAATGGCTGCTTGAAGTTCAAATAGCGGAATTGGGACATTGCAACATCCACTCTTCTTTTGCTTTTAGTTTTCATTTGGATTTTTGGATGAGTTGCATATAGGTTGGAATGTGGTATTATTTTCATCTTAAAACGTATCAATCTTCTACTCTAGCCTTGTCCTTTGTGATTCCCAGGTACGAAGTTCTGATGCGTTGGCCTAAACCTAAGAATACAAATTTAAATGTTAGTGTCTTCTCCTCCTTTGCTATGTAATAGGTTGCAGTAGAAGACTTTGTGCTTACGCTTAAATTTTTAATTTAATCTTGAATGAGTTTTTCCGCTTTTGTATTGAATCCTTTTAGGTTGGCTCTGCATCGATCCGAGAGAACACTAAAATAAAATGAAGATTTAAGTGTACTCGCTACTCAGAGTACTAGATTTTTATGTTTTTTTTTTTTTCCCGGTTTGAGTCATAAAACTTTCCAAGGATCAATTAATTACTAAAGTTTTTTTTTTTCCCCCTGATCTGGTGTTCTTCTCGTGGAAATAAAACATTGATATCGTATTAGTTTAAAGACTATTAACATTATTTTGAAAATGGTATGTGACAAAGAGAGACTTTGCAAGCTTAGGTTTATAGGCAATAGATAACTGCTCCAAACAATATATATCATAAAGATAAAATATTAAAATTTCATTTGGTTTTTCCCTATTTTTTCTTTTTTTTTTTCCCCCTAATTCTGATTTTCCATTAAATTCTAACAGGTATTTAAAAGTTTAGCTGGTCTAAGTCGTCGTTTTGGATATAGAGTAAACTGGGGCATGTAATCGCAATTTACCATTTATTAGAAAGAAAATTTCGGCTCAAATTGACAAAGGAATTCAAGTTTGAGATAATTGTTTTTTATCATGCTTTATTTGTTGTAACTCGATTTCACAACCCAAAAGCTATCACGTCGTCGCAGTTCATTGTGTATATCAATTTTGTGGTAGATACCATCCATCTAGTTGCTAGCATAAACTTAACATACACAACATTTATAGACAAAATCGCTTTGAAGTTTTGACAGTTCTATGAATATACAATACATATACACACACATATAATGGTTAACACACTTATATTTACAATAAGAGTTTGTATGGAGTACTTAAAAAAATACTTCAATACTTAACACAACTCAAAGAAAGAATTGAGCTAGGTTGCTGAAGAGACCTATCTAACTCCAAGAAACCAAAAGGGGTCTAGAAAGAAAGTCCAATTATAGCTTCTTTTCACTTAAGCCCTTTTTACACTCATTGCACACCTAAAGATGGTTGTCGTGCAACACAATTAGTCAAAACTTGTAAGAAAATCATAAGAGAATGGGCGAACCACAACTCAAAAAGAGGCACGAGGCAAAAGCTAAACAAATTAACCACGTTATCAATCAATGGTTAGTTATCAAAATCGTAATTTTACTTATTCTATTTTATGAGTTTAAGATTTTAAATAGCTTTTTCGAGTTAACTCGGATATGGAATTATTATTATCTTTTTAATAAAAACTTACGTTTTTTTATCAAGTTTACCGTTCTACATATCTAAGTTAAATTGATTAAAAAATTAAAGAAAAAAATAATACAAACTAATCTTTTATAAACCATCAATTATTAAAGTATTACAATATCTATCATATCATATTTTAATCTTTTACCTCTTTCTTTCTCTCTCAATCTCTTATTTTATATTCATAACTTTTATTTAAGTTTCATTTCCAATTATAAAGTTTATAAAGAAAACTATTTACTTTATTTTATATTATCAATAACCTAAAATGAGTTGAAATGTTTGGTTTTCTTTAATTTATAACTTAAAAAAAAATGAAAAAAAGTTTAGTTTCAACTCAATTCATCCTTCTTTCGAATATATTAGATTATATATTAAAAAATTTTATGAAAAAAAAACTTATTTTTTTCATTTTTTTATTTTCATAATATATTTCAAGTTTTGAATAACTACTATAAGTATATCTATAATTTTTTAAAACTATTTTACATAAGTTATAGAAACTTATATTTCTACATTTCGATTTTATCTTTTAATTTTACAGACTCTTTAACGATTATAGGTAAAATCGCGAGTTTGACAACCTTGGAATACATGAACAAATAAATGCCATCTATATGATATTATCTACACTGTCATGAAGTTAGATAGATTACATCAACTCTAATTTGAGTTGAGAAGTTTTAGCACAATGTAATAACTCATAGCCAAAATCAGGCTTGTATAATGAAAACACTACTTCTCTTGTGACTACTTTCGAATTAGCGCCCTTCTCTTTATTATGACCTCCCTTCCTACTACTTAATTCGACTAAGGGAGGAGAAAAATGCCAATCTACAGTACCTCTTTGAAGGGGATCAAAGTTTAGCCAAACAATCCTAATCGTCTCATAATGAGTTACAACACGTCTTTTAAAGTTTTATTTCATATTTATATTAGTCCAATTAAGGGTAATCAATGAATTAGCAAATACACCAAACAAAGTCAATTTCATAGCACCATAACAAAACATGTAGCTTATCTACCAATCAGCACTTCAAAAACCAAGTACAAGCATAGTATGCACACAAACAACTACATACATCTACATGCAAGCATATATTTTGATCTCTAGAATTGCCACTTACTTACATAGATGCTCACTCAAGTAGGTTGATAGCGTCAAGCTCCTAATCACTTGGAAAGCTTATATATTAAAACCCAAATTTAGTTTTCTAAATTATTATAAAAAAATTTTAGGATTTTATTTAGTTCTTTAGTTTATTTTACTATATTATTTGTTTAAATGTTAAAAATATAGTTTATATATCTTTATAATAAAATATATGTATATTCTATATACTTTTTAAAATACATATATTATATTCTTTAACTTATAGTAATTTACCTAGTATAGATACATACACATATATTTATTACATTAGATATTGTATAGGTTATATTAAATTGGATGGTATTTATAAATATATGCAGTTAAGATATTAATTATAATATATCATTTGGGTCATATCAAAACATAAACTTTATTAGTCAAATCATGTTTTGATTACGGAAAGGTTGTTGTAGGACCATATTTTACGTAGTATCATAGAAAATATCCGTTTGATCATATAAAGTTATCCAAATTTAATAAAATCTATGTTGTTAGATTCGTATGAACTCGATGATGCATAATATTGATTTTATGTATAGTTATATATTATAGAAGATACTTAATACCTGTAGTTCTAATATGTATATCCATTTACTTAACAACTAACATTATATTATATAGCACTACACGATAACGTATGTTTAACATGAGTTTTAATAGAATATGAGAAAATCATGAATAACACCTACTTATACTATCCCTAACATGTACACAAGTCATAACATGTGTTATAGCATCATAGAATTCATCAATTATCAAGCTATTACATATGGTCAAGTAATAAACAGTGGGGATTTATCAAATAATTGATAAATTTTAATCAAATACCAACAAAAATTAGTCCCAAATAATATATTAACCATTTTCCAAGGAAATTCACAATAAATAACATCGGCTATCAATTATTTTCACAAAATTCCTATAAACTCATAAAAATATATAGAATTGAATCTTCTTTAATGCAAAAGCGGTTATCAGCTACTTATGTGAAATTACGTTTTTGGCCCTTAAATTAAAATTAATTAAGCAAATAATATCATTTACATGCAAAAGTCTTATATTTCCTAAAATCACTACAAGTATCCAGAAGTCGCAATAAGTTAATTTTATTGATTAATTTTATGAAAATCAATTTATTTTTTTAATTTACAGTTTTGACAAGTTTTGAGTTCAAAAATACAATAAATATTAAAAAAGTATATAATAAAAAATTGGCTACATATATGTAAACTAGATGTATTAGGGATCATACAATAAAATATTGGGCATGAAATAACATTGTTTAATTAATGTAATTTTGAATGTAAAATTCTAATAAATAGAGCATGTTCTTAAGGATGATTTTTTTTTATAAAATACTTCAAATTTCATCAAAATAAAATTGCCACATGAAACTATACCTAAAATAACCTGGGAATAATTTTTCTCATGCATTTAGTATTTTTAGAAAATAGGACAAAAACAAAGTAGGGTTAACAACCAACTGTTTGCTAAAGCTCTAGTAGTGGGAGGGTGGCACAAGTATATCGAGCTAGTTGAGTGTAGGTGGCTCTATCAAGGGTTAGCGGGGTTTAACAACAGACTTCTTTTTGGTTCTCAAACTAACCTAAGTTAGTGGATTACTCTATTTTTTTTTCTATTTATTCTATAAATTTCCTATAATTTTTTTTAAATTTTTCTTAAGTCCCTTAGGTTGCTAAAATGTCTAAAATAATGCTGTGATGCCCTATTTATATTTGGAGTGGTGGCAAGAATTTCCTTAAGAATTAAGTTATGAATTTGCATAATTTATTCAATAAAAAAGTACAACTAAGAAGTGGCCTTTTATCATAAATTCACTTTTGATGTTAGCTGCTTGAATCTATTAGAGGCTACCACAGTGATTTTTAGATTTTTCCCAAGCATTTTAATTGGTTTTGGTTTCCATTGCAAAGTAATTTTAGCATTTAGGATATAATTTATCAATATTTAGGGTTTTTATTAATATATGTGTATACATTTCATATACTTAGTACATGTAGTGACTAATTTATTCATTAAGTTGTGTTTCATTCATACTATAATCTTGGGATTTTCTTTTAAATTTTTAGGATTTACAATCTAAATTATACATTTTTGGGGATTTAAGTTAATTTACGGATATGTTTATTGTTTATTATATACCATATGTGTATATATGTAAGCCCCATAAATTTACGTATATGATTTCAAGAGCCCATAGTCTTACATATTAGATTTTGAGTAAATAATTTAGGGTGTACGTAAAAATTAAACAATTAAGATAATACTTCATGTATGGGTCCTAAGTGTTAGATGATGGCACATCCTAAGTCCAGAATATTTAAATGTAATAAATGTTAGAATTTTTAGCTAAAAATAGATAATTCTATTAAATTACATTATATTATAATTTATCTTGCGTAAACGCATAAAATAGGTAGCGAAAAATAACTAAACTTTAGAAATAAATTATTTAGACACAAAAATTATGAAGTGACCTAAAATAATATATATACATATAGTATGTATACCCAAGGTATAATTATTATATATTTATATATCTAAAAAATGCTTAAAATACCTTAAACTAAGTATAATTAACTAACTAATTATAAGAAAAATTATAAAAATTTTCAAAAAACAACAAAACAGGTGGAATCATCTTGATTTAATCATAGAAATCATCTAAACAGCTATTGGCTAAAAACATAATCCCATTTGACATATAACAAGTTAGATTTAGGGTATTTAAGGGGGAGTTGTCACGCTCCGAAGTGGCAGAATCATAACAGTTCCGCCGTGCAAACCATTCTAAAATAAAAGTTGGCCTTACAACCGTTATCCTAGACCTGATCTATACAAAGTGTCCACGAAAAACTTGCTTTAAAATAAATAGTTCGTAATTTAAATAAGTCATTTACCTAAGAAAGTAAGAAAATATATATACACTAGAATTCAGTTATTATAATTAACGTTTACAATGTTTCACCGTAATCTATTTCCTAGTTAATATATTATTCAAAAATGAAAATTTCTAAAATAAGAGCTTAGATCTTAAAAATATATATCTGTTCTTTAAATGTTTTTCCTCATTTCTTAAGATCCAACAGTTACTAGTTTCAGAGTAATTATTAGCCGCTTCTTAGCCAGCACCTGCAACGAAATTTATAGGGATGTGAGTAACTACAGCTCAGTAAGTTGGGACAGAGGACTTAAAACTATACCGCTAACACAAACAAGGTTATCACCCGATTTAGTTAGATGCAATGCATGAACATACAAATGCCATCGCACAATATTATCCAGCCTGTTGTGAGATTAGAGAAATTGCGCCCGCTTTAATCCGAGTTAAAGAGTTGTTGTTAATGCAACAGCTCACAACCAAATCTAGGCTTGTACAATAAAGACACTGCTCCTCCCGCGACTACCTTCAAACCATTGACTTCACCCTTACCGCAACCTCCTCACCTATCACTTAGTTTGACTAAGGATGAAAAAAGGATATATTATGCTATCCAACACTATCCCTTTTGAAGGAGTCAGTATTTGGCCAAAGAATCCTAAATTTCCCCTAATGGGTTGCTATACAGGTTCGATTTATGATTGCAGATCGTATATTCAATTAGGTTCGGTTTAGAGTTATCGATCATTGCATACAAATTGTATGATATAAGCCAAGCAACAAATCAAAATCATATCATCAGCTTAAAATAAGTACAATCAAGTACAATTTCAAGCCTCCAAAATACAACACTGTATTAATCTCAACTTATTTGGACTCCTCACTCACTCACTTGAGGTCCAACATGCTCAAGCCATTACCGATCATCCCTATAATACAAACGTGGTTTTAGTTTTTCATATAACTATTATAGGTTGATTTTATCTTATCACGCTTATTGTTATCTTTTGTTTAGGGTTTAATATACCTAATTTTTAAGTCTTTTACAATTCTTCTTGAATCATGTTAAGTTCTATTTCAATTTTCACATCGATTTCTAAATTAGGTTTTTAACTCAATTTTTTGTTAGAGACTTATATGTACACCCTTAGAAATCATTTCGACCTATAATGTGGAATTACTCACATTATCTTCGAATATCCTAAATATCGTTTTTAATCTCTAACTAGTGTTCTAGTCTGTGCAGTATACTCGAATCCTAATTTAATTACTGAATTCATCCCTATTATAAGAAAATCATACATTTTTCATATAATTACCTTAATTTAAGTTTCCTATCAGATTTATTGTATATTCCTATTATTATCATAATATTAATTCTAACCAATATTTTCATAATTATTAATTTCTCATAATTACATATTACACATTATCATCTAATGTGTTCAAAATGTATAATATTTCCATCACTTCAAATATCATCTCCCAATATCAAATGACATTTCAAATATCTAAATTCATCCAAAATTAGACTTTGAACCTAATTACCCTAAATTACCAAATTAACTCAAAATTTCTCATATTTATTTATTACATATTTACTACATAATATGCTAATAATTACATCTAATACTCTAAATGCTACTAATAGCATACTTCATCAAATTTCAACATCCCTAAACATATAATTGTGCATCAAATCAGTAATTACCCATTTAATTAGTTAATTAACCCTAAATTATCCATTTTATGCATCATTTTAAGGCCTAAAAATTATCTAAAAGTTTCAAAAATTAATTTTTGAAAATGAGCTTCATAGCATTCTTCTATAACTCCTAAGCAGTCTATACAAAAATTTTGGCCTCAAAACTATACTCTTAAGGTCATTTATTTCTAAATTGAAATATGCTCGGTTTTGCACGATTTCTTAAGGACTATATATTACGGAACATATTTTTCTCAAAATAATATTTTTCCTAAAAACTAAATATAAAAATATTTTAGAATAACAACTTTCATAATTTTCCAACTAATTTTGATATTTTTAGCAATTTAAGAAAAATCAAGTAGAAATCAGAACTCACTAGAACTAGTAGCTCGGTCCATCGTCCTAGCCAAGGGTATGTCGACCTACCTGGGCACTGCCACTCTTAGCTACTCGTTGGGTCTAGGTTCTCTTTAGAAGCCCTAACTGCATAGTTTTTTTATAATTTTTTGTAAAATCCTAATTTCCTCTCAATTTTGCTTCTCTCTAATTTTATAAAATTCCAGACATCCAAAATGAGATTTTGAAAAATTTATGGTATTTATAGAGGTCTTAGGGAATTATTGTGCATTAATTAGATAAAACAATTGCCTTACCTTTTCTTCTTTTCACTTTCTATTTGTTGCATTTTAATTGGTTGATTTTGTTTCTTCAATTCCAAATTGTCATGACCACTTTCTGGAATTTTCCTCATTTTTATTTATTTTTCCTTAATTAATTATTAATTTTTTTAATTATTTAGTATTATTTTAGCACATTTCGTATATTTTCACCTATATGTAAATTCATATATAGTATAAATAAATATTCATAAATATTATTTAAGTTATTTTATGAGTTTTAGTGTGTATATAATTTATCTTTAGTAATTCATTAATTATCGGAATGTATTTTACATATTTTCAATAAATAACGAGTAATATACTTAAAATTTAAAAATTTTATATTCTTTTATTTTATTACTTATTTTCTTAAATTCAAACTTACAGAATCATTTTTACTAATATTTCTAACTTTACTTTATAATTTAGCCGATCGAAATTCCGAGTAGTTGGTTATAGGTCTTACAGGAGTGAGAGAGAAAAATGTCATTTTAACTTTAGTAACTTAGGATTTATCACCAAAATGCTCTCTGAAACTTCAAGCAAGCTCTAAGAATCTAGAAAGAAATTTGAGAAGGAAAGAACAAAGTAGGAAAAATTTTGAGAAAAGAATTTGAAGTGGTACTGCGTAAATCAAGCCAATTAGTAGAACCCAAGTGCAAAGGCAACTTGGGAGTGAATCACCACCATCACTCAATAGTGGTAATCATACCTAGAAGTGCCGACAAGGTGGTGGCTAACGTTGGTGGCCAGAAACCAATTTTCTAGTGAGTCTAATTTTGTACCTAATTTTAGTTAATTTGTAAAAAATACCAAATTAATTTTGAAAATTATAGAAAAATTTATTCAAATATATTTTTATATATAATTTTAGTAAAAAATATCGTATTGAAAATTTTTTAAACAGATATAGTACCTCCTTGAGAAACTGAGCAAAACCGATTTGAATAACTCTATTAACATAATGTCAATGCCAAACCTTTTCTAGAGAGCTCTTATGTTGCATGTGAATATCGTCTAAAGAGATTTCAAACAAAAATGATTTTCATAATTTTTAGAGATTTTATAGTCATTAAATTGGATTAAAAAAATGTCATTTTCTTAAGGACTTTATATATGGAGCTTAATGAAATTCTTGGTGTCAAGTTTTGAAGTTTACTTAGATCATATTCGACTGTGAGGAACAATTTAGAGTTGTGTAGTTTGAGTAGGAGATGAAATATAGGCAAGTGGTGAATATGAGCTTAATGCACTAATAGGTAAGTATGTAAATTTGAGGAATTTAGTACCATGGTGCCACTTGGTATAATAAACCTAATATATGAACATGATTTAACGTACCTATAATTTGGAATATTGTGTTGGATGAGTTATTTTAAGTAAACTTATGAAATGAACCTATTCAGACAATTCTTCAGATAGTTGATTTGGTAAGAGAGTGACTTAAAAGCTTGGTATATATACTTAATTAGAAAGTTAACTAGTGTAAAGACCTTAAATATAACAATGTTAGAGTCTTTAGGACAATGTTTGGTAAAACAAGTATGGTTGTGATGATTTCGGAGACATATTCAGAAAGTTGGTGGATGAAAGAGCTTAAATTCTAAAAATGTTGAAGCTTCGTTTAAGGAGTTATTTGGTAAAAGAAGGATGATTGTATTGATTTCAGAGGCTTAACTAAAAGGTTGGTTGATTTAAAGGTTTGGATGAAATCAATTTAGAGACATCTTCATAAGGTTGGTTGGTGCAAAAGAAAATTTGATTTTGTGATTCAAAGGTCGGATCAGAAGGTTGAATTGTAAAAGGAACTTAACTATACCTCATTGTAGATTTTCTTAGAAAGTATTTGATGAGAGAAATATAATTGAAATGGCTTTAGGACTTAATTTGAGGTTTGATTGGTGTGGAATGCTTGGAGAAAATAACTTCAGAGGCTTGTTTAGAAAGTTAGGTAGGATAAGTAGTACAACTGGGATAACTTTAGAGACTTCATTAGAAGGCTCTAAGATCAAAACTTAGTATTAGGCGAGCATTCAGAACCTTATTCAAAGACTTCAACAGTAAGTTGGAAATCGATATAAAGTTTGCACCACACATTAAAGATAAGTTCTAGCAACACTTAAATTATGAAAATAAACTAATTTATTTTATATTTACTAATACTAAAGTGATTGCGTTATATATTTAGGAAGAACAATGAAAGCCGACAAGGTCATGTATCAATACTCGTGAGTGTCACATGTCTAGGTAAGTGGAATTAATGTTTTACCGCACTTTGAAGTATTATTAAGGATACTTAGAGGCCTTAATATATGTCTTGGTTATGATTGTAAGTTAGTTGTCTGTGTATATACAATATGTGTGCTTGAATAATGTTTTGCTATTTGGAGTGCTGAATTTTATGTATTGGTTTCTTTATAATGTTGCTTGATAAAACCATTTGAAATTACTTAATTACCTTAAAAGCAATATAACTAAAACTTGGCCTAGCTTCTAACCAAACTTGCATTACAACCCAATAGGGGAAACAATTATGTTTCTTAAGCCAAACAAGGACCCTTCAATAAGAATAGCATAAATAGTCATTTCCTCATCTTTAATAGAACTAAGTAATAGGAGAGGAAGTCACAATAAGATTGGAGACCATGGTTCAAAGGTAGTTTTAAGTAGAGCATATTTCTCCATTGCATAAGCCCTGGTTTGGTTTTGATTTGCAAAATGCATAACATCAAACTCTTCAAAACCCGAATTAGAGCAGGCATAATTTCTCTCATCTTGCAATAACCGATTAATGTCGTACATGGCATTTGCTTAAACATGTATTACATCTAATTAACCTTGGTTGCTTGATATTACATATTTGCTATTATCTCCATCCCACTTATTAAGCCAATTGTCACTCATTTCCCTATAATTGTTTTCCAAGTTTCCTAATAGATACACCAATACTACTGCAAGTTCCAAAAGTGTAGAGAATGGGGTTAAGAAGTGAGATTTAAGACCAATTGGTTGGATTCCTATATCGTCTATTAACTTTATTAACCTTTAGGAAAACTAATAGAATCTCTTTAGATGACCCTCTAGTTTTCAACTATTGTTACTTGTACTGTACTTTGTAAACCTGTAGACTTTTGTAAATTCTTATTATGTTGTTTTTCTAAAGTTATTTATAAAACATGATTTCTTTTTAAGCTTTTATACCACAGAATCCCTTTCAAAAGTTATTTTAAAAAATAGAACCATAGATTGATATCAAATAAGAATTGAATTGGATGACTCAGAGCTGTGGAATAGCAAAGGCCTAGTGTAAACTATATTTATATTAGCAGCTAGAAGAGCTAGTAGTCTAGCAGCTAATAGCTAACTTCTAGCTGCTAACTTCTAGCTTAGGTTGATTTATACGGTAAGGCTGTTATAACTCTCTAATTTGAGGCATGACATATGCATAATGTATTTATGTGGCTTACATGGGATTTTTATCAAGACCCAGACAATACCTACATCGTGGTAGACCACTGTACACTATACGAAGATCAACGATTAACCTCCTTATTAGCCATCGCCTTTTCATATAATGTACTGAGCTACTTTTACTCCTAACTATTATTGATCATATAAACAAGTAGTATCATAACAAACAATTATCTTAACTAAATATCAAATGCATTATCAAATAATAATAATAACAAGACATTCCATTTATAAAAGAATAGCAGTAACAATAGTCCAAGTAGCTATTGAAGGTCTAACAACACTACAAAAGGAAGAGATTCATAAAGCTTAGTCAAAACTAAGTAGTTCCCTCCTTCACTCCAACGACTCATAGCCTCATCCCAAGTTGAGACTAATGTCGAGCATCCCACATCCCAGTTTAGCGAATAAGTGACCTTGTAACAAAAGGAATCTAAGAGAGTGTAAGCTTATGCTTAGTGAGTTAATCCCTCCAATGTGCCTTACAAATAAAATATATACATATATATTAACAACCATATAAATGTACGTAACAAATAGTATGCTAAATAATATATGTAGTGACTTAGGAACCGTATGCAACTTAGAAATTTCACCCCTTATAGTTAGGATTGGAGATTATTGATCGACAAAAACTAACAACCGGTTCTAATACTTAGGTTTTTATACAAATTTGCACATATATGCTCAAATCAACTCATTTGTATATATTGTATATATATAAATATACTTTACTTTAATGAGAAATATGATCCTTTCACAAAACAAAATTCACAGGTCTAGCAGTGTGGTGGCCCTTGTAATCCACATCACATGTCCTAAGCGCAAGTCGCAAGATACGACCCTTAACCAAATGGTTAACATCCCCTGACGCCTAGTAAGCCCATAAGTTAGGGCAAGAACTTAATAACATGGCATATCAGTACCTAAACTAATCCCTTCAAGAGTCCCTACCCCTGTGAGTTCCTTTCCACCTTCCGCGTAAGGTGGTAGTTGATATGATTATAATGCAAAGACATGCCATGCATGACTCATTTTCAATTCATAGTCAAATAAATACTTATGTCGAGTTATTCAAGTGGTTAAGCAATTTCATACCATAACAACAGTATATAATCTAATCACATAAGCAATTCCGGTCGATATCTCATTACTATGTCATGAAATCATTCATAAAACCATACACATGCATTTGCCCATATCCCTCATACATCTAATTTAATCATAATAATATTTTAGTGCAATTAGCTTATAAACAAAAGCAAGCATGAAGTCATCAGAAGTCACTTACTCTGCCATAACTACTAGTCACAATAATCCAGAAGGAGACCATGTGTTGCAAACTGTGACCAAGAACAAATAAGGCCGGTTGCTAGACAGATCCAAGCTTACAGAAAGCTTGAAAAAGGATCAATGGGGAAAAGTATGAAGGAGCAAAAACAAAGAATAAACAATAAGCAAAACCCACGAATAGCTCAAAAGGATATGATGTACCAATAGAACTTTCAAAGACTTACTGCTCAATTCAATATGACGCACGAATTTGTTCGGTGAGGTTACTCGTCACCTAGCCTAACTTAAAGAAAAATATAAGAGTGATGCTAAGAGAAAACAAATAGTGTTTATGTAAGGAAAAAAAGTACTCAAAGAGTGTATATTAAGAATGATTTTATTGATATCACAGTTACAAGTACAAGGGTATTTATACCCATAAGTTAAGGCGACTTTCCTAAAAGGAAAAGACAAAAAGAGTATTTCCTAAGAAAGAATGTATAAGATATAAAAGGATAAAAATGAATATACAAGAAAAATAATCTTTAGTGTAACGGATTCTGCACATGATACTGTATATGTAGCGATGTTACATTGGTAAGGTTGTTAGAAGATGCGAATAAAAAGTACGAATAAATGGGCTTGTCCAAGCAGGGATGGCTTAATCAGTTTATACTCTCTCTCTCTTAGCTTCTTAGCAAGGAAAATGCCAAGTAATTAGTCGGTTCGGTGTGGGAGAGTAATCATCAACTTAGTATACTATAGAAAAATGGGTAGTTATACGGCAGAACATGAAGAGTGATTCAGCAAGGAAGTACTCGACCTTAGCAAGAGTTGGTTAGAACAAAGGGATTCATCGTACTAACCCCTCTAGTCCTCGAGCTCAACTATGGGTTAGAGATCAAGCAGCCTAATTCCCATTACTACTTGTACTTTAACCTTTGCTCGATTTATTCTTTGTAAGTAGATTATTTTGGCATAACATCAAGTGGGAGTCATAGAACATATATATCTCCTTGGTGTTATGCTTTAGGTTAGGTCCTTAAGTGATGATTTTTTCACTAAAACTTCATATGATGGTTTTATCCCTCACTTAAGGTTAATTTAAGGTATGTGAAACTTAATATAAGTGAAAATAACACTTAGGCAAGCTCCATAAATCCCATGTCTAACATCTTAGAAGACCTTACAACAGTTTTATTCCCTTAGTTTTCTCAAATACAAGGCTATACTACAACTAATATACAAATATACTAAAAGGAAAATAAGCCTATGCTACTTATATTCTATTATTTGTGAAGAAACTTTAAAAAGTTATCATTTGATCTAGGTAAATGAACTTCTAAAGTATGACATATTTATATAAACATGAAATGAAACTTTACACATAGTGTTCTAAAGACATCTAAAAATAATGTACACTTTACTAGATTTTCGAGTGGTAGTTTGAGTCTTCTTAAGCTTTCTTTGGTTTCTTACTTTTCACCCCCTTTTCCTTTAGTGATCCTTAGCCCCTTTAAATCCTATGATTGTGATTGCTTTTTATTGTCCAAGTGTCTTCTCAACTAACGAAGTGTAAAGTAACCTTGTAGAAATTCTTTTAGTAACCAAAATAGGGTGAAAAAGGTGATAAGTGGCTTATGGTTTGTGTGTATGTTAAGCGGTTAGGGAGAAGTGTTTGGAGAACTTTTTCTTATTGTCTTTAGGGTTTGACTGTCTTAAGAAAATAAGAGGGAGTGGGGGGACTCTTTATGGCCGGTTTGTTTAAGGGTTTCCTTACCATAGTTAAGTCCTTAAATCAAGGAATGTGATAGTTATACATGCCTTCTTGAGTTACCTTTAAATGTGACATATTAAGCATGAAAAGGGATTGAAAAGATGAATATTTTTGCACCCAATCCCCGCCCCCCCTAACTGGCGTTAAGCTTAACCTCAAGGCATGGTGGCTTGCCCATCAATCTTGATTTTTGAATTAATAAAATAAATTAGTTAAATCACCTATCTATAAGTAGTACAACTTATGTAGAGAAATAAAGATTGTCTTATCTAAACTTATGAAAATTACTAAATTAAAAGACAATTAAGTCCATACTATTGACTTTGGTTTAATTAAATTCGAATTCGGAGGGAAATTGGATGGAAGTGGTCGGCCCTAACCCTCATACGTGTGGTTCTTAAATTCTACTCTTATATGTGTTACTTAATTATCTTATTCAAGTGGTTTATTCAGGGTTTAGTTCTTTAAATATTTCCTCTCTTTAAAAAAAAAAATTGTTTCTCATAATAGGTTATAGTAATTTAGGATTGACTCAAACTTAGTTAAGTTCAAGTTTTCAAGCGTTCGTTTAGAATTTCAATAATCTTGAAAGTTTCTAGCTCATCCTAAGGTTTGGGATTTTTGCAAATTAGGGCTCATTATTACACTTTAGGGTTTTCAACTATTTGAGTCAGGATTCTACTTTACTTAGGGTTTAGGGTGATTTTTAGGATTGATGTCGACTTTAGAATTCTCAAGTTGAATTATAGTTATGAAGTCAATTGTTATGGATACAACTTTTATATTATGCTTGATTCTTAGTTTGGTTTATTCTTAGGAATGGTTGGAATATACTTTTGATTACTTCAGATATCACCCAAAAATTGCAAGATTTACAATTTTAATATTATTTTATGTCATATTGTTCTCCTTATAGCTTAAATGGTTTATCTCTAGTATTTTATTATATCTCGAAGTCCAAATTTAGGGGTTCACATATATTTAAGTACTACAATGGATAATTAGATTTTATAATTAAAATTAGTGTTTTATTAAATTTTTTAAAATCTAAGTTTACCAAGTCACTTCTACTAAATTTTGTGGCTCCATCGAAAAGTTCAAACTAAATCAGACGATTTTTTTTTAAAGCCTTAAAATTAGATATGATTACCCAAAATATAATAATTGGGACTTACATCCAATACAATATTCTAGTGCTAGTTAATGTGATCTTGAAACTGAGAAAAAAATAAATAAAAGGAAGAAGAACGAAAAGAATAATGAACTGCATCATTCATTTAAATAATATGGAGTTAGTGACCTTACAAAGGCCCCATACGTAATCTAAATTTGCTTGGCTCACTAATGTGCCTTATAATGTCACTAATAAGATATGCAGAAAGTATGTTGCATCAAATGACCTAATCAATTAGAAGATTATATATGAAACATTATCTAATAAAATATTATCGATTTAATATATTTTTAAATAAACCAAATTCATAGTATATGAGTGACAATGACGCATTACAAAGTAAATGTTATTTTGTTTTTTGGTCAAATACATGTGTATATTCCTACCTTGTACGAAAATGTATATGAGACATGAAAGGCCGGCAGGTAGATTATTAAATTTGTGAATATTTTTGGAAGATGGAAATGTGCATCGATGGGACAATATGTCTGGGTTTGTTTCTTCTATAAGGGACAGAAAATCAGTAATCTCTTACATCCTATCCCAACAATATTGACCTAGGAGGATTTCACTAAGGACTTCGAAATCATCTCTTCAATAAAGTTGTCAAGATTTCCGTGTGGGTCTTTGTTCAAACCGATTGATTGATGTTGTACTGTACTATAGGTCACTTCGATGGCAAATACCTTTTGAATATTAGCAAGAGTCTAAAGTGGCCACTACATGAGGTAGTTGAGGAGTAATTTCAACAGCTTAGACTCTTTGAAATTTTCTTACCAAACACCTAGACTGAAGTTTTATCTAATGAGTTCTAAGTTACTCAACTAAGTTAGTTTTATGTTAAATTTTTGTGGTATTACTTTGAGTTAAATATACATAAAAGTTTGTGTTGAATTCAAACTCAATAAAACTCTATATATACTAAAACTAAATTTGGGTTTACATTTAATTGAACTTACAAATTTATTGAACCAAATAGATTGAAGCTCGAGTTTGGTCCAATAGACCCACTCGACTAGGTTGAGTTCGGTTCAAATTTGAATTGACAATAATAGAATCATAATGGATAAAATATCGAGTTAAATGTGAAAGGTTTACAAGTTGGCATTGCTTATTTATACGGCTTAGATTTTATGACAAACTATATTAAATTTTATTTTAAAGTCTTGCTAACACTATGTTTGAAGAGAGAGAGGAGGAATTTGGAAGAAAGGAAAATAAGAAGAAAGAATCACAAGGAGAAAAATAGTTAATAATGCAATCAATTGTAAAGGATAAAATAGAAAATTGAATCTTTTTCACTTTCTCTCCATTTTGGAAGGCAACGCATTTTATTAGGGTTCATGGAAATGTTTCCACCTTAATTCCACTTTGTATTAATTTTCCTTTTAACCAAATAACAAAAAGGAAATCAAATTCCTCGTAATTTCATCTCCTCAAATTTTTTCCCTTACCTTTCCTCCATTATACAGCATAAAATATATTCATTTTATAGTGTATATGGATTTTGTGAAATGATTCGTATGTTCAAAGATTACAATAATATTCATCTTAGAAAAAGGAGGAGAAAAAAAAGTTAGGTTTGGAAAATTTAGTCAACATCATAAACAAGACGGGTGAAAAAAACAAAAAAGAAAAAAAAAAAAAGAAACATTGACCTGTGTCTTAAACTCTGTAGAAGTCTTTTTTTGTATCGCGGTCCATAAACTTTGGTAAGATTCTCTTTTGACATTGCTATCATGTCTTCCAGCTAATACTAGGCGAAAAAAAGATGCATTATGTTACGTGCAGACAAGAAACATAAGGCCAACACCAACGCAGGGTTGATGTGAATTGGCGAATCTTTGCATTGTGGCGGAATCCTTGGGGAAGGTACGGTGCTTCTCGGAGCATCCCGGTCTTGTTTTGTTTTATTTTCTATTTTTTGAACTCTAACTTGATGTCAGAAAATCATCACAGCCGCTGATGTTTTCATCCAACGGTCTATTCTTCCAATTTTCTTTTAAAACTTATTTATGCTGGTCCTATGAACAATATAAAAAAAAAATTAAGAAGTTAATTTAAGAATCTTAAGAATAAATTACAGAGTTTCTTGTAAGTTAAAATTTTTAAAATGTGAACAAAATATCTAAAAATCCGAAATCGAATTCTCAGGATGGGGGATAAGGATGGACTAATTCCAGTCAAATGCTGTTGTCAAAGAAGAAAAGGGTTCGAGAAGCGCATTCATAAAAAAGCCGTTCAGCTTTTACTATTTCCTCGGTTTTATTTTTTTATTTTTTTTTTTTAATTTAACTTTCTGGAACAAGGAAACAAAAATTCACCATTATGGTTTTTTTATTTTTGTTAAAAGTGTTCCACGTTGAGAAACTGTTGAGATGGCTATCTAAAGCTTATCTTTATTTATAATTTTATTTTTGAATTTTAAAATTATTATATGTTATATTCACTTGAATTTTCATCCATTAAATTTTATATCTCAAGTTTTAATCCATTAATGTCATGCTTAATTATTATTTTTTTCTATAAATATACTTAATTGAACTTTTACATGTCAAATTTATTATCTTTATAAAAGAATAAAAAAACATTTAAAATTCAAATAATAATTTTGATACCTTCCTGACAAAAGATAAATAAGAAAATAGTTAAATAACTCAAAGCTAAAAACGATAAAAGTTCGATAGCTCCAATTTAAAAAATTTAGCTACTTTTTGAAAGGCTACACTAGAAACTCAAGAGAAAAGGTGAATTGAGTTTAATATTCAAGTTTTACTTTAATACCAATTTCTTGATTTAGACAACTAAAAGAATGCAATATTGAAATAAACCAACAATGAGTCTAATCAAGGTAATAATAAAACAATAACAAGTATAAAAAAAAAAAGAGAGAGAGAGAAATTAAGCTTGAAATTTTAACGTGAAGTTCGGACTGCCTTCTACTTTCTACGATTATTCTAATGTCTCAACCAAGATCTTCATACATAATTTTTATTAATGACAATCTCAAAGGTACAAATATCTACTCCCAATCTTTAATACTAATGATCTCTCAATTACAACAACTCACAATTACTTAGTATAATGCTCTTTTAAGTAAAAATTGCAAATATAAAGCTTGATACTATACTAGGGTTTACAAAAGATTATAAACAATAAGCACAAAACAATTGGAATGAAGTATAAGTAGACAAGAGGAATAATTGTAGGAATATAGCTTTATTAATTGTCCTTCAACTACTCACAAACTCGTACTTATATCCTTTTGCAAAAATCCAACCATTCATCCTACATTAAATACATTGTAACGACTAATTTTTATGTGGACCAGCCAAATGGTTAAAGTGGAACCAGTTAAATGGTCCATTCAAATAATATAACCACTCGGACGATCTTCAAGTCACCAGTCAGATGGTTTAACAAGGTTTACTGACCTTCATCAACCAGCCGAATAGTCCATGCACAACCAGTTACACTGTCCAACACACCACATTGATCTTCATCAACCAGCCGCACAATCCAAAGTCAACCAGCTACATTGTTCTTATCCTGCTACTGATTACAGAATACCTAAAGCAACTAGCTAACTGATTCCAACACAAATAACTGGATGGTTCATACCTAAATAGCTAAAATGCACACTTAGATAGTGCTTTGTAAAGATATTTCCAAGTTAAATTGTATTTCCTTAAAAGATATAGTTGATAGAGTTTTTGTAAGAAATATTTGATTAGTCATGACTTGTATAGACTTATTCTCATCAAAATCACAAATAAGAACTTCTAGGTTCAACCTTTTCTTTTTTTTTTTTAACTTATTTCAAAAGAACAACTTTTTGCACTCACTAATTGACATATTACGCAACAACATTATACTATTCTTATCACAACAAGTGGAATATCAATGATGTAAATTTACTTAAAAGAGTTAACACCTCCAACAAGTTTTTATATTCATGTAATGAGTAGATATAATCATGAGTCTTAACAAACTTAAATTGCTTATATAACTCAAGAAATAAAGGGTTCGAACCCTGACTCATTCTTACAGAACATCAGTAGTAATTCTACTAGACTATAACAACTTTGGCTATATTGCAGAATTTCAAACATAGTTGATTGCATATTATGTTTTCCTGTTATGTACAAGAAAATATTCTTACGGAGGCCTACATGAATTTAGTAGGATGATTCATTTAACGAGAGATAGCTAGTTTCACTATTACCAAAACCCTTCTGTTGGTCGAGAAATTAAAAAATAATGTCTACACCAATGAAAATCCTTTGTTATCGTGTCCATATGAAGTTCAGCCCTCTCTAAAAAACATGCTGCAGATCTCTAAAATCACAAATTATGTTTACGCAGGGGAGAATGGTAAAAGTAGATGACAAGAAAATTAGTTGCAGTAGAATAAAATCATATAAAGGTACAGAATTTGCCCAAGGGAATTTCAATAGCAAATCCGGATGAGACTTCATTGAGAATGCTTTTCAATTATACAAGCATTTACATCTATCACAATTGTTGAAGAAATACAAGGAAAAAGAAAAAAAAAATTGTAAAAAAAGGGAAAACATTGAAGCTTTCAAGTTTCACCTCCTCCATGAACTAGTTAGTGTTCTTGATGTCCCTTCAAAGAGATGCAGAACAAATTCATCCAGATCATCAGCAGTGTACTTAATGTACTTCTCACCAATATGCTCTTGATACTTCCCGAGAAACGTCCGGTACGCGTGTATTACCTTCTGTGATATGGAAATCTGTACATCAGCTCTAAGCTGATGATCATGAATAATCCATTTGGTTTGGCACTTGTAGATTTCCTCAAAGGCAGTGCAGAAACTCTTGGCTGTTGCTCTAAGAACAGGCTTAGTGCAAGATTCAAAACCATAGTCCGCAGCATTCCTAATCAGAGAAAGGGATGAACTCCAAGTAGCCCTCACATAACTCGTCGCGTGTTGCTGGTATTTTCGCATCTGCTTCCTGATCCATTCATCCCCGAAGTAAGGCCTAAGCTCAGAACCTTGCACCTTTTTTACCATGTACCTAATGTTGTTCATCAGGAACACATTTTGCAAGGAATCATCCTTGAATAATGTCGATCGACTAACAAGTTTCGTCTCCAAAACCGACAATACCAATTCCAAGTGGTGTGCCAATGGGGAAGAACTGTAAGCAGAATCTCCTCTTCTCTCCAAGAAAGTTTCTAAACCATCTCCGTCTTGGTCTTGCAGAAGCGAATTAAGGATATCGCGGTATACACCAAGAGTTAGGGTTTCGATATAGTTTATGACATACTTGGTAAGGTGTGTAATCCTGCTCCCGCATACAGGCTTCCCGGACTTATCTGATTCGATCCGCTTTCTCAATTCTGCAAAGGTCCTCTTTGCTGAATCACCTAACCTAGTGAGCAATTCATGAAACTCTTCTCTAATGAAAGAACCAGTGTCGCTAGCATATAAGGAATCGATGTCGATGAGAAGCTCTTTCAGAACCTCATACATGTCGAGTATCTGAAACAATTTCTCTGGTGAACGGGGTGCCATCGTGACAGCTTCACCAAAATTCAAGAAGTATATCATCGAGGCCTTCGTGATCTTGATGAAAGCATCTGAATTGATAGAACCGAAATTCCCTAGAATCCGATCACAGAGCTTTTTTTCGCTAGGGAGATAGACCCGAATGATGATCCTCATTGCCCAAACCCATTTCTTGATCTCGCGACTCAACAAATTCCAAGGCATTTTCAGTGATTCCTCAATGCTTAGTTGCTCCATTTTCAAAATGCCCGAGTACTCGTCCAGTGCATCGCTTCGTGCACCAACAAAAACCTGGCAGAATTCCTGATCATATTTTGAAGCAAACATCACTTCTGCAATGGACTTTATGTCGGGAACCCTGTCGGGGTGGATCAAATCAACCACAGATTCCTCGAAAGCATTTCCATTTCCATCTCTGTCTCCATGACTGGTTGACTCACTTGCTGATGTTGATTCAACTGTTTCGCCCTCAGCAGACCCAAACGACTCATCATAAACAAATTCCTCCACACAAGAGCGAAACGACATGTATTCGGGTTCATGGTACTGTTTGTTTTCAACAAGCAGGCGTAGTAGCTCTTGTTCTAGCATTGACATTGCTATCTCCAATATACCATTAGCACAAAGGAAGAGTTCTTCCTGTTTTGCATTCCTAGCTGGAGAAACAACGCTTAAACTTCCTAATAATCTCTGGATCTCCATAACTGCTTCAAGGTACTCAGTAGATGCTGCAGGACCCGAGTCCCAAATCATCCCCTGATGTGATTTCCATTTCATGACAACTTTCTCATAACGTTTGAGCTGCTCTTCCACCTCTTTTAGATCATTTCCCTCACTTTCAACTTGTAACAATGAGGAGGGCAGATACTTGTCAAGATCTTGAAGGGCCTTCTTCACATCCTCGCCTAAGTCGTTACTTGCCCGCAATGCAAGCAATATGTGCTGTGCTGCAGCAACTATGTGTCGCTCAACCTCATGCCTTACCGAATTGGTTTCAAAGTCACTCATTTTCTCTAGAGCAAAGATAAGAAGGGAAAACAGGAATATGAAAGATCCTAAATATCTAGAGCTCGAAACAAGGATTATAACTGGGATCACCCTAACTTGCTAAAAAAAATCTCTATAGAAACAAGGCGACAATTTCTTTTAGATGCAGCTATACAAAACAAAGAGGCAAGCACATGTTGTACCACTCATTTGTTAATTCGGGATCGGGAGGTGTAGTGCTATGAGAATAACAGTGATCGTTTAGAAGCATAACCACCCGGGTATAGCTTGTTCATCCACACGCTAGTCCTGGAAGACCATCAACACAGGTAGCAGAGCTAAAATCAAAGAATTGGAAACTAGACAAAATGAATTCAAGAGCTTAGGGATCCTAGAGAATAGGAGAAATAGGAACAAGATAAGAAGTACGTGATGAACAAGTACAGGGTATAGAATTGTACACCCGAAATGCAATTAGATATCAAATAAACTCAAGAAACCAACATGACTTTGGAATGAACTTGAAGTCGATTTGCCTTAAGACTACTTCCTGTTTGTTTCCTTCACTAGTCCGATCAGCATGTCAGGACAGCCTAGGAAAATCCAAAACTACAAGAAAATTCAACAAAAGCAAACTCTAAAGCAAAATTCCCAGATGCAGAATCAGGTTTAAGCAGCAATTACAAATCGAAACACACGAAATCTTGAACTAAAACTAACGTAACAAGGAAAAGAAACCAGAACTTTATGACATGAAACAGCAGATTTTATACCCAAAAAAGAAGACAGGTAGAAAAGTAGTGAAGAGAACAATACAGGTTCATCAAGCTGAGGCCTAGTGTATGACGTCCCTAGGATAATGCCTCAAAAGTGCTCAATGATATTGAAGGACGCGTTTTGCTTCGACAAGGAAGTCTATGTTATGTCTTTTTATAAAATGGATAGACAGAGTGATGCAACAAGAAAAGGGAATATGTCGAAGGGTGAAGCAAACTGGTGCTGAAACTCCTTGGTTAGGAAACTTCGTTGTAATTTAGAATAATTCTTGGAATTCAAGTTAACTGAACATTTTCCTGAATTCCCTTTTTATCATAACTCTCTCTCTCAATATTCTCTGGCTTTGACTTTTGACTTATTTATATTGTACATTTATATTATATTTGGTTGGTTAAGGTATATCATAGTAATTTCCTCTAGTGGGATGCTACACTATTAATTCGGATAGAGAGTAAGATAATTATAATTTAATGGTATTAATATTAATATTTTAATAAGATATATAAACTAGGTTTAAAGTTTTTCTCCTTTAAATTGTAACATAATTGAAAAAAAAAATGGTTTAGGAAAAAAATATATACATATACATAAAAATAGATAGATCATTTATTATCTTTTGATAAATAAAAATAGAATTCATCGAAAATCTCATTATTTAAATATGGATCGAAAAACCTACATACTAATAAATTAATAGAAAAGCACATTAAGTGATTTGCTTCTCAACCACAAAGGTCTTGGAATTGACCATTGAATTAATGTTTAGGTTAATTTTTTTACTTCTTTCACCCAACTAGCTCTATGGCGGAAAAGAAACAGTCGGATAAGGGTCATGCAATTCGTTTTTACGTCACAAAGCAAGGGGTAGTCACCGGATAGCACACCCAATTTTCCTTTTTTTTTTTCTTTTTGTTTTTTTTTATTATTTCAAATATCTAAAATGGAAATTCATAAAAAACCCGACCTCCTGTTTTATTTTATTTTTTTTAACACAGAGACGACATGTGTTTCAAAACAAAAGTGTCAATTGTACCTGAAGACACGTGTCAACATTTTTTTTTTATTAGTCGAAATTAATGATTTTAAATAGGGTAATGTTATATTGGCCAAAATAAATAAAATAAAATAATATTATAGAAGAAATTTAAATAAATATTATGTTAAAAATAATTAAAAATTGCATAAACGAAAATAAAAAAGAAAAGAAAAATCCTGTTGTGTTTTTATCATTTATCGTATTTGATTAAATCATTTCCATTACCCTTGGTAATCTCTTTGACAACAAATATCAGACGACAAAGACAGATTTGTTTTGGAAGTTACATAAACCTATGCAACTAATTTTGATTTTCGGTTAGAGCATGAAGAAGTTATAAGTACTGCAACCGAAGCTAATTGAATCCAGATGGGATTTCGGCTATTGAAATCGAAGCTATAGAATCTCACGGAAATGGAAGCGCAATGAGTCTCGTGGTACGGATTTTTTCTTGGAGACGCAACCATTAAACAGAATGGACCGTAGAGGACGCCATTATTTCAGAAGACAAAGTGGAGTTGTATGGCCCACCCATGACCCCGTCAATTTTTTCTCTTATATTTCACACCACCCCCCACCCCCCTCTTTCCGTTTAAATTCATCACAGTAGGCAACTTTCTACGGCCTCAAAAGGCCAACCATCCACCCATGGGATAAGTAGTGGCCACCAGCTATCATGGTTAGAATCTACTTACCACGATCGCTCATAATCCAAGACATGTTGTGTTTTTTTTTTTTTTCAATCACCCCAATGCTGAGGTCGATATGCAAAAACACCTTGAAGGAGTGCATGACTTTTCATAATAATTACTGATCACCTCGATTTTAAGGTAGTTTGATAAGGATATAATAAGATTTTTTTTTTTAATTTTATGCTAATTTTTAAAGTTATTTTTAATATAATATTTAGTTGAATTTATTTAATAATGTTATTATATTCAAAATAATTAATTTAAACTAATAAAATATGGCCATGAGTAGAATTAACACTATATTAACATAAGTCACCTCTTTGTTAAAAGAAATAACTCAGGTTAACTTATTGTAAAAACTGTGAAAATACGGGTTGGTTTTTTTATAATTTTCCCTATTCAAAATAATTAATATAATTTAAATAAATAATAATACAAATGATAAATGAGATTAAAAATATGGCATAAACTTAATTTTGAACCATAGAACGAAGTAACATATTACAAAGTACAATAATCTCAAATACATGTTAAGTGTCCATTAACAAATCGAGCAAAGTACACTAACAAGATCATAAAATATACAAGTCCATCAGTGAATTTAACAATCCAACTTTATGTTCATATAAAAGAATCGTCACTAAAGACAAAAGCAAAACTATTTAGACGGTCTGGATGCGACATCTGACAGTAGCTTCAAGAAGAAATGATACCCACAAAAGTTCTTTAGTAGCCAAGGCAAGACTATGATACTCAGTTTTTGCGGATGAGGTAAAAACCGTAAGTTGTTTCTTAGTCTTCCACAATACCAAAGAGGATTTGAGAAAAATACAAAACCTAAATAAGGACTTTCTATCCACACAACAAGCTCCCTAATCAGCATCAGCATATCTTAAAGGAGAAAGAGAGCTAGCGGTAGAATGGAACGAGCCAGATGTAATTGACCCTTTCAAATATTTCAGAACATGCATGATAACCTGTAAATGTACATCTTGCGGTCGAAAAACAAACATGCTAAGTTGTTGTAGTAAAAAACAAAGGTTTAATCTAGTAATTGTTAAATACAAAAGCCAATCCACAATCCGCTTGTATAACGAAGGATCTTCTAAAAGCACACCAAAAACATAATCTAAATGTATATTAGTCAGAAAAGGAGTTTTCCCCAAAAATACTAGTATCACTCAAGATGTCCAAAGCAAACTTATGTTATGTCAAATGAATCCCATCAACAATACAAAGTATTTTAATTCCAAGAAGAAATTGTACCTCAACCAGGTCTTTAATAGTAAACTAATGACGTATGGACTACTTAATAGATTCTACAGCAACTAGATTGTCTTCTAAAATAAGCACATCATCCACATATACTAGTAAAGCAAGAAAACCATCGTCATAATGTTTAGTGAAAAGGGAGTAATCATTTTTCAATTATACAAAACCTAATGAAGCTAAAAATTCAAAGAATTCATGGTTCTATTATCGAGATGCTTGTTTAAGCCTATATAGTGATCACACTAGGCAACAAACCTAACCAAGAGAAGCCAAAGTATATCCCTTAGGAGGCTCCATGTAAATTTCTTCATCGATGTATCTATTAAGAAAAGCATTGTTCACGTCTAATTAGTGAACATGCCAATTGTACACTGCTACAATAGCTAAAAGAATCCGAAGACTTGTTACTTTTGCAACAAGAGAAAAAATGCAAGTATAATAAATTCCTTCCACTTGATTATATCCCTTAGCTATTAATCGAGCCTTATACTTTTCAACTAAACCATTGGGCTTATATTTAACCTTGAAAACCCATTTGCATCCTATAGGTTTATTCCCCGAAGGTAAACTAGTAAGGTCCCAAGTGTGGTTTGATTCTAATGTTAACAATTCTTTGTCCATAGCTTCAATCCACTTAGAATCTTTGTTAGCTTCATAGTAATTTTTAGGTTCATGTACTACAAAAACGTTAGCTAAAGATGCTACATACTCCTCAGGATAATGAGCAAAGGAATGAGGTTAGAAAAGAGGATAAGGAGTTATATTAGAAGTTAAGGTAAAGCAAGAAGTATTGGTTGTATGAGCTTGAATAGTATGTATGAAATCATTTAGCCAGCTAAGAGGATGTCTAGATCTTTGTAACTTGCAAAGAGAAGGCTGATGAATAGTAGGTGTATCATTAACAGGAGAATGCAAATCAATGTAGTTATGATTAGGTGATGAAGATGAAGAATGCAAAGGGAAAGCATCATTTGCAACTACTGGTTCTTAAGGAAATAGATGAATGGACTGTGTATGATTAGATTGTGTGGAAGAATCTAGTTGGAAAGGAGAAATGTGTTCAAAGAAGGGAACATCATGACTAACAAGAGTTTGATGAGATTCTAAGTCATAAAGTTTGTATCCCTTTTGTCCATGTGGATATCCTAAGAATACACATTTCCTTCCTCTAGGGTCAAATTTGTCTCCTAAAGTGAGAATAGTAAGTGCATAGCATAAACAACCAACGACTCTCAACTCATCATATGAAGGTTGTTTGTGATAAAGCAATTGATAAGGATTTTGCCAATTCAATGATTGAATAGGCAGTTTATTTATAAGATGAGTTGTTGCTAATAAGTACTCTCCTAAAAAAATTTTAGGTAAATGGGCATGAAATCTAATTGCTTTAGCTGTATCAAGTAAGTGTTTATGTTTTCTTTCTACTACCTCATTTTATTAAGGAGTATAGATACTACTTATTTGGTGCACAATTCCAAGCTTATTGAATGAATGTTGACATTCCTTAGATAACAATACACTCCCATTGTCTGTATTAACAAGCTTGGGTATAACAACAGCAAAGTGCCTTGTTTCATGTTAGAGATCTCATATTGAATATGATAAACTAAAGGACCATTAGTTATGCCAAATCATTCAAGTATGTCATCCCACAATTCTTTAGCTGATTTAGTGTACACAAATTTTTGAGACAAATCCTTAGTCATGGAATTGAGTAACTAACACCTTGTCATATAATCGTATCTTATCCACTTCTTTAGATTAGTTTCATCGTTTTTAGGTATAAAACAAGTTCCATCAATGAATCCAAGCTTCACCTTTGCACCTAACCCTAATTTCATAGATTGACTCCATCTAAGATAACTTGTGCTATTAAAGACTATGTTGGTGACTAGTATACCATGACTATCAAAAGTAGACAAATATAATGGATCATTGAATTCATTTGCCATCATCAAGGACTACCAATTATTAATCAAGGAAAATTAATCAAACAATAAAAGTAAAAAATGAAGAGCAACCTGCTTTGATACCATGTCGAACTATCATGATATTATCAATCCATTTCTAAACTACTAGAAGATAGAAATCGTTAGTTAATCGTATGAAGATAATCCTTGTTCAGGAAGTAGAGCATGAAAGTAATAGAGAGCATGAAACCAGCAAAGAAATGTAGAAAGACTTGTGTTTAGTTATCTAAGTTAGTTACAAAAGAATGGAGTTGGACAGTATTTATACATGCATTGTACATGCGTCAACGAACTAACAAAATGGAGTAAGAGAAACAAATAAATAAGAAACTATACACTTAACATAGGGGGAAGATCGTATGGATATGGTTAAGTTGTTGAGAGGAGTGGCCATCAAGAAAAAAGTATAGATTGGGGAGGCCATGGATACTATTTCGGCCATTTAAGAGCCATTGACATAGAGAAAATGGATAAGGCATCATAATATGTTGAATTTGGGCACTCACCTAGCACTAGAGTTCTTCATTCCTTTGTGTTAACTTGCCGACTTCTAGTTCCCTATATCCAACCTGGCATCCCTACTAGCATACTATATAGAAGACTGAACTTCATCAAAGACTGATGGTCGTACAGGGGTGGAATCCATCCTCCACATCCCAATCCATGAGAATAGTTGAACCTCTATCGAGGAATCTCCTCCATGGTAACCATATTAGACCTAGGCTTACACTTACTCTCTTGCATACAAGCCCTATCTTGGTACGCTTCTTCAGCATGGCAAAGACAACTTGTTACTTATACGCTTATAACAAGGTTAACAGATTGCAAAGACCTCAATAAAATTATAATTAGGTATGTTCACGTATATTTCTCAAACGTTGGGTAAATTTACTACATGTTGTTTTATCCCCTCTTTCAATGATGTGCGGATGCTAATATTTCAATAGCTAACATCTAATGGAAAGGACAAAACATTGGACCTTTTCTTTTCAAACATTTATTTGCTTAAACATAACTAAGAAAAAAAGAAAATATTTTTCAACTTATGATACCTGAATGAGGGCGTGATAACCATGTGATTGTACTTAAACATTTTACCTACATCTTATAATCATACATCACCATTGCTCTGATTAAAAAGCATGAAGTTGTGTTTCATAACTTCAAATACATAAGATTATAAAAAAGATATTTAATAAATTCTTATATTATAATTTGCATTAATGTTAAAGAAATCAAATGACCAAATCTAATCAAATTTATAAGTAAATCCAAGCCATGCAATTATAGCAGGCGTAACTATTAAGAGTCATGATAATAAACATGTTTGATTATATTTTAGGGTGTTTTAACAATAATGGAATGGAGATAACAGAAAGGCATGAATGATTATTAAAAATAGAGTCAATAGTTTAACTACATTTATTGAAATTTCGCAATCAATATGACTCATGATCTTTAAAAATCAACAAGTTTCATTTGTAATATCCGATACGACTCATAGATAGAATCGACTAAAGAATCACTACAAATAATTGGAAAATATTGATTGACAAAATTCAAATAAAACTAGCAATATTGTTTTAGTTTTAATCTCAAATAGAGAAAGCAATATTCAACACTGAAAGGCATATAGGTAAAAAACTGTCTATCATAATGAAAATACAATGAGTTGAATAAGTTCTCAACCTTAATGGTGATGCCATAATTAACTAGAATTAAGAAAATAAATAAAATAAAATTCGTATGAACTTACCAACATGGCTATGTAAGTGCCCATATATCTCTCAGTTCTTCAATTTCAATTTCATAATTGACATAGTCATGTAAGTCAACATGGTTGCCAACGCGCTTATGTTGGTGCCCATATAACTCTTTGGTCTCTTTTTCCTGCTCAACATGTTCATGTTGAGCCCATGTTGATCAATGCACTAATCAACATGCTCGTATTTGTGGTCATATACTTCTCAACACCTCAATTTTAAACTATCTCTTCTTTATTTTGCTTCAAGTGAGTTAAATTTTTTGTGCTTCAACTCCTTCCTTACCTTAAGTTATGTAGGATCAAAATCTGATTCACATTATCTACTCAAGATTGCAAATAATTTGTCCTTAAATCTAGCATTCGCTTAGACTTGCAAAAGGTAATACCTGGATTCTACACAAATAAGCTTTTGTTGTTCCTTTTTCACCTTACCCCATGCTATTTAATCCTTTTTAACCTAAGCTAAAGTCATAGGAGTCAAAATGATTTGCTATACATCTTTAGCAAAGGAGAAGACATTCTTAAATCCATCATACACAACCTCCGTCATACATCCATGTTCTTCTAAGCAAGATATATGCAACTTCTATAACCGCAACTTCTATAACCACAACATCACACAATACCTCATCTATATATTTTCCAATCTTCAAGGAAGCAGTAACCTATTTATCAACATAAACCTAACCTTTTTCTCCAAATCAATATAAGATGTAAGGTTGTAGATGTGGTGTCATCTTTAATCCCTAGGCATGAACAAAAGTTTTAGAAGCAATATTGGTGCAGTTACCATTGTCAATCACTACCGAACGAGTTTTATCCTTCACTAGGCATTGGGTATAGAGCAACTTGCTTCTCTGTATAATCTCGGTTGGTTTCTCTTAAGGTTGAGATTGGTTAATAACAAGTGGTAACATTTCTCCATCTTCATTATTGCCTCTATTCTATTAACTTCATTTGACTCATTCATATGTACCTAGGATTTAATGTCTGTGCTTAAGTCTTCTTTCTCCTCCTTATTAACTACTTTCATGTTTGTAAGTTTGGTTTTGATTACCATAACTCCCCTATTTAGACATTCATATGCTAAATGTCCATAGTCTTGGCACTTAAAAAATTTAATATCACTCGTCTTCCTCGTACCCTCCTCATGATCCTGTAATTTGTTAGGATGATATGTGTTGCTGCTAAATTACCTTGCTCATAATTCTTAAACTATTTGCATCTTCCTTAGATTTCTCTTAGGCATGTCACTCCTCATGCTTAGAATAAGAACTCCATCTCTTAGTTTTTCCACTCTGTTTGTGGCACTAGCTCCATTATATCCCTTAGAGCGTTGCACTGTTAAACTTCAATAACATTAGATATTTCATATCCTAGCCCGATTATGAATCTTGAAATAGTATACTCAATTAGTTCTTTGATGTTACACCTAATCATAGGGTTTCAAACTCTTAAGCATACTTAACTAATAGAGATACCATTCTACCTTAGTGTTTGCAACTATAAAAATAATTCATATCTATAATAGGATGGCACAAACTTATTCGATGTAGTTATCTCAGCTTCCCTATCCACTTTCCTCCAAGCACGAATATTTTTCCACTACAATGAAGCATAGCCAAAAAATTCGAAAGAAGTCAATTTGACTCTAATGCACTCCTTATACTTACAATAATAAAAAATTATGTCTACCTAACTCTCATAATCAATATATTCATATGGTAACCATGGCCATCAAAATTTGGAAATGATAGTTTGATATTGTCAAAACCCCTTGGGCCTTCACATGTTGGTTTCGATCATTAATACAGCCTCCATCAAAATTGTGGGCCTTACCTTTATTCCAATTATCACCCCTACAAGCTTCATTTCCCTTAAATTGTCATACATTAACATTCTGTCTTCAGTTTTTGTTGCGTGCATTCCCTTGTTGAGTTATATTGCCAGTCAAAGTCCGCATCATATCCATCCGCATAGTCAATAATTCTTACATGGTCTCTACAAGAGTAGTCATCTATTGTTCTAATCTCGACTCACGATAACCCCATCTTTATTTCCATCACCACTCTTGCAAGTAAACTTGACATTTACACTCTCATTACTCATTAAAGGTTAACACAACTCTTCATAACAATAATTTAGCAGTACGGTAGCATAATGCAACAACTAACGTACACGCTAATACATTAACTAGTACTTTACATAATTTTTTCTTTTTTTTTTAATCTTAAACAAAACTAAAACCCCAAAAGTTTTGTCCAACTTCAACTACACGCTAAAACTGCTCTACCAACAACAACCTCTAATTGCTCAAAGGAGCAAAAAGTAACAAGGGAAAATAGAGCTTACTATGCGTAAGTTAACCTCCTCTTTAATACCATATTATGATGTGACCCTAATCTACAAGCAAATCTAAGCCTACCCATTATAGCAAGTGCAGCTATTTGGAGTTGCACATAGATTATATTTTTGGGTGTTCTAACAATAATGGAATTGAGATAACAAAAGATATGAACAATCATTTGAGATAGGATCGATAACTAAACTAGGATTTTTAAAATTCATCAATCTATATGACTTGCAATCTTTAGAAATCAGCAGTTTAGTCCATAATATTCAATATGACTCACGGATAGAACCAACCAAAGAATCACCCCAATCGATAGAATAATTTTGATTGATAGGGTTCAAATAAAACTAGCAATATTGGTTAGGGCTTCATTTCACATAGAGATAATGATATTCAATATTGAAAAGAATATAGGTCAAAAATTATCTATTACAATAAAAATATAAGGATTAAATAGGTTCTTAAGCCCTTATTGGCAATGCCATAATCAATTGGAACTAGGAAAAATAAAATAAAATTTGCACGATCAACACGATTGCAGAAGTTTTGTATATCTCTTAGGTCTTTAATGTTATAGTCAACATGGTCATGATAGCCAACACAATTTCCAACATGCCTATATTGGTGCTGTGTAACTCTTTGGTCTCTTTTTCCTACTCATCATGGTCATGTTGAGCCCGTGCTAATCAACACGCCCATCAATACACTTACATTGGTGATTATGTACTTCTTGGTGCCTCAATTTTGAACTATCTCCATTTGCTTCTTCTTTTGTCTAGCTTTAAGCCATGAGTTTAATTTTTTGTGCTTCTGGCTCCTTCCTTACCTTGAGTTATGTTAGATCAAACCTTGGTTCACATCACCTCTTTAGCCTATTTCCTTATTGTAAATTTGATAATTCATGTGTATATCACTATAAGATTTAGAAGCCATAATATATAGTATATTCTCTTACTTACCCTTTCCTTCCTATTCCTCTACATCAAACTTATCTAGCTATAATAGAAGCGCCAAATTAATCGAACATTGGGTTGCTATAATTTGGCTTATAATGATGAAGTTAATAACACAGTAACTATTTATAAATAGTATCAATTGTATGATTTCATTTAGTCAATTTTTTTTTTAATTATTAGAATTAATATTATAAAAATGAATGTGAATTATTGAATGTTGATTAGGTAATAACTTATATTCAAAATGATATTTCGTTTTTTAGCATTGTTAATGAAATAATTAGACAAAATTATCATGAAAAAAGATAGTACAATACTTATATGTATGTGAATTTTTTTTTTCACTGTACTAGTAATTTCCTACTCAAATATTTTTTTTTGATATGTTTTTACCAAAAACAAAACTTATATAAGTTTCTATATATTGATATAATTTTTGTAAGATTAATAGTTAAATTTTATTTAATATATATGCATAATAAAAAGGTAAAAAAATTTATTCTTTTATTTTAACTTTTTATGAAGTGTATTAATCACCCTTAATCATTTCTAAAAAGAATTTTTCCATCCAATTAAAACTTTAGGAATTATTACAAGTTAAATTATTAACAAGATCTCTTAACATATGTAAGATGCAATATAATTACAATAACAATCAATGTTCTCCTCAAAAGTAAGTATCTACATCAAGTTATGATAAAAATATTTAACTAAGTTCTATTTATTTCTTGTCGAAGTGGCTCATTGTTTATGAGTTGATTCATGATCTCATTGACACTATAATCTTCAAATTGGAACAAGGCCTAATGGAATAAGTGACAATAATGAACCTTATAGATCACTCTCCGATCACCTAAATGCTTTTTCAAATCTTTTAGTTAGAAAACTTCTTGACCAAGGTTGGCAATAATACATGGGACATTATCCTACCACATATAATGCGTACCAGTAGCGATCATATCCCTATGAATGCTCTCAAGTCTCAAGTTTGTCTTATTATATGCCATACCATCTACACTTAAGCAATAACACAAAATGACTCTCCTCATTGTAAAGTTGTATCATGCTAGATAATGAACCATAAAAGTTAATAAGGCTCCCATTATGATTAACTAAAACACTCGCACCATTTTTACGAGTTTTCAACATTTCCTTCCTAAAGTTCACAATAACCCTAAGTCAATTCACAACATAACCATTACATAGTTGGATATGAGTATATGTATCCCATAAAAGGGTTTCCAAGCCATTGGATATTTCTACGGTGATACACCTTTAATTACATAATTGCACATAACAACAAACAATTAAACTTATTTACCTTTTTTATAGAATCGAAACAATAGATGGAATAGTTTAATTGTCCACCTTATTTCTAAACCATAAGGCAAAATGTGTTACTACAAGTTAACGTACATTGTGAATGTTGTGTACCTATAGATCTTGCTCAAATTGCCTATTTAAGAATGCCTACACTAAAATTGTTATTAAATGAAAGGAAGCTTATGAATTTACACAATTGACAAATGTATACCCTACATATTGTTGCACCTTATAGTTGCTCGGTACAATCAAATATAACTTTTTCATTACATCATCTGCATATGCATAACTAAATGCTCCCATCAGTCGCAATTGTTATATGAACAATTAAAAACTGTCGATAGAAGCTAAGTTGAGATTACTTAATTATTTGTGAGGCCTTTTAATCTTGAATTGCATGTTCTATCAATACATTGAGAAAAGAGAAACACTTTACCATACAACACGTACTTCCATCATGGAAACCTTTAGTGTCGCCTTATTTTCAACATTTCCATTGACTATATCAAGTATCTTTCTACCTGATAGATCTACCTACATTGTACCATACTATATATGCATGTTTCTCCAAGTAGGTACATAGCAAGATGGATCATAACATTAAAAAAAGTTGACAAGAAATCATCTCAAGCTTGCATAATCTTATGATTATGCTCTTCTCCATGAATTTCAATACATCAACCTTAACCATTTCACACATAATTCCTTAAAGAAGTATGGCAAGTATCTATAATACATGAGAATTTTATCTCTTCAGGATTTTTCGAGCTATCTCAAATTGGCCCAAATAAGATGATATGTTTGATACATATCCATCAAGCAATTTCACATCCCTGATGAGGGTATGCATTTCTTTCATGTTATTAAAGATAAGCGAATATGGTTGGAAGCTTTACAACCCTACCATCCCTAAGATATAAGATACAACTCAAATCGAATACTCATCTCTTAGAGAGTAAGTCTTACCTTTTTTATGTCCTTGAATTTTCGCTTAACATTCAAGATCATTTTCGCTAAGTTATTAGACATGTTATTTTCGATATACATAACATTAAGTTTTTTTTAGTGTCCAAATTTTACCAATATG
This sequence comes from Lumnitzera littorea, assembly GCA_024138015.1. Classification (NCBI taxonomy): domain Eukaryota; kingdom Viridiplantae; phylum Streptophyta; class Magnoliopsida; order Myrtales; family Combretaceae; genus Lumnitzera; species Lumnitzera littorea. Next base: position 102,065,900 of record JAMXBB010000004.1, on the reverse strand, counting down.
ACAACCTAAATAGAATACTTTTCTTACACTAGCTTGTACCATCTTCGTTCTACATTTGTCTTAACATGTTTGAAGTTTTACTTAGAAATATAACCTACCAAACTTTACAGTACCACAATGCAATCAATACCTTATGGAGAGAAATTACCTGTAGCCTATATACTGAAACTTGCACTTTGTATACCTAATGGTAACATCCACATTACGTATAAGATAAGCCTTATATGCCTTTGTAGTTTACCTTAACACATCATTGTATGCTAGGAAATCGTTAATTGTCCATAACAAAGTTTTGTGCATATGGTGATTGACTTGTGATAACATCAAATACATTCCCTCATCATTTGTCTATAATTCCTACAACCTAACAACAATAGATTTTAGGTACTCATCAATGTCTTTCCTTAGAGATCTTACAACTTAGATATGATTCTTCCTGTATCTCCAAGGAAAATGTTATATATGAATAGAATCATCGATCATACACTATACATTGTAATTAAGTTTTTAAAGAGTTTAAATTTGTCTATGGTGGGACCAAAGCTCATGTTTCAATGTTGTCACGTCCCGAAGTGACAAAATCGTAACAGTCCCACTATGCAAATCATTCTAAAATAGAAGTTGATCATACAGCTACCATCTTAAACCTGATTTACACAATGCGTCTACGACTAACCTGCTTTAAAGTAAATAATTCATAAATTTAATATGTTATTTACTTATGAACTTAAGAAAAATACATACTTATATTAAAATAATCTAAGTATATTTACAAGATTTAACAACCTAACATGATTTACTTGAGTAATTTGTAAATTAATACTAAAAGCTTAAAAGATAAATTTAACCTTGAGAGTATATCCAGTCTTCAATTTATATCCTCACTCCCCTAGGATTTAGTAGTTGCTAGCTTTAAAGTAATTATAGACCACTTCCTCACTAGTACTTGCAACAACGTCTATAGAGATGTGAGTAACCATAGCTCAATAAGTTGGGATAGAGACTTAAAATTATACAGTAAACACAAATAAGGTTATCAGCTAAACTATTAGGTGCAATGTATGTTCAAGTAAATGCTATCACACAACGTTGTCCAACCTGTCATGAGATTACAGAAATTGCACCCACTCTAATCCGGGTTGAAGAGTTTCCACTAATACAAAACCTTACGACCAAACCCAGGCTTGTGCAATGGAGACACCGCTCCTCCCGTAACTACCTTCGAACTATTGACTTCACCCTTATCACGACCTCCTCACCTGTTACTTAGTTCGATTAAGGATGAAGAAAGAATTAGTTATGCTATTCAGCGCTATTTCTTTCGAAGGGGTCGGTATTTGGTTAGAGAATCTTAGGTTTTCCCTAATGAGTTGCTATGCAAGTCTGATTTATGTTTACAAGTCATATATTTGATTAGGTCTAATTTAGGGTAATCAATCATTTCATACAAATTACACAATATAAGCCAGAGCAATAAACCACGTCACATCATTAACTCAGAAACAAATACATGCACACAGTTAACTATTTAGCAAGCACAATTAAGTACAATTTTAAGCCTCCGAATACTATAAATTAGTATTCTGAAATACAACAATGTATTAATCCCAACTTATCTAGACTCCTCGTTTGCTTATTCAAGATACGACTCACACTAGTCATCTCTGAAAATCCCTATAATACAAATATCATTTCAGTTTTTCACATAACTGCTATAGATTGGTTTTATCTTATAATACTTATTGTTATCTTTGGTTTAGGGTTTATTATACCTGATTATCTAGGTTTTCAAGTCCTTTACAATTATTCTTGATTTAGATTAAGTTCGAGTTCAGTTTTCGCGTCAATTTCTAATTTAGGTTTTTAACTCAATTTTTTATTAAAGATTTTATACGTAAACCCTACAAATTCATTTCAACCTATAATGTGAAATTAATCACATTATTTTTAGTTATCCTAAATGTTATATTTAACCCTTAACCAGTACTTTAATTCATATAGTATACCTCTTAACCTAACTTAACTACTAAATTTATTCTTAATATGAGAAAATTTCATATTTTTCCTATAAACACTTAAATTTAAGTCTTCTACTAGATTTTATATATATTCCTATTATTATTATAATATCAATTTTAACCTAATATTTTTCTACTTATTAATTTCTTATACTTATATATTATGTATTATCGTGTAATATGTACATATTATATACATTTAATATTCCCATTACTTCAAATGTCATCTCCCAATATCAAATAACATTTCAAAATATCTAAATCCATCCCAAATCAAAATTTTTACCTAATTACCCTAAATTACTAAATTAACTTAAAATTTATCATTTTTACCTATTATATATTCACTACATAATACCTTAATAATTACATCTAACGCCTTAAATACTACAAATATTATACTTCGTCAGATTTTAACATTCGAAAATATATAATTATGTACTAAATCAGTAATTATCTATTTAATTACCTAATTAGCCCAAAATTATCCATTTTATGCATCATTTTAAGGTTTAAAAATTATCTAAAAATTTCAAAAATTAATTTTTGAAAAAGGGATTCATAGCATTACTTTATAATCCTTAAGTAGTCTATATAAAAATTTTTGGTTCAAAACTATACTCTTAAGTCTATTTATTTATAATTCGAAACATACTCAATTTTGCATGATTTTTTCAGGACAGTATATTTCTAGACATAAATTCATCAAAATAAAATTTTTCCCTAAATATACATATTAAAATATCTCAGAATAATAAGTTTCATAATTTTCTAAGAATATTTAATATTTTTACAAAATTAAACAAAATCGAATTGAAATTTAACTTACCCAACCGATCAACTTCCAACCACCAATGGTAGATAAAAGTGTGTTGGCAGCCTTGGGCAGTAGGGGTAGAGTGGTGTAGTGGTGGCCATTTGTTTCCAGGTGGCCGTTGGGTATGGGTTTCCTTCTAAAACCCTTTTGCACAAATTTTTTATAATTTTTGAAAACTAAACCCTATCTCTTTTATTTCGACCCTCTCTTTTTTTTCTACTCTTTTAACTATCCAAACAAATTTTTGAAAAATTTTGGCTATTTATAGAGGTCTTGGGGATCTTTTATGCATTAAATTGAGGTGACATTTAGTTTTATCTTATCTTATTCCACTTTCTATTTGTTGAATTTTAATTGATTGATTTCCTTCTTTTATTTTCAAATTGCCACGCCCCACTTTTGGACATTTCCTCATTTTTCTTGATTTTTATTTAATTATTTATGAATTTTCTTTAATTAATTAGCATTATTTTGCCATATTTCGCATATTTTAATTAATTCGTGTATTTTTCCTACACGTAAATACATATATAGTATAAATAAATAATCTTAAATATTATTTAAGTTATTTTATGATTTTTAGTGTATATATAATTTATCTTTATCAATTCATTAGTTATCAGAACTCATTTTATGCGTTTCCGATAAATAACAAGAATTTTACATATAATTCGATATTATAATAATTAATTGTTTTATTCTTTATTTTTTTAAATCAAACTCATGGGATCACTTTTACTAATATTTCTAACTTCTTCATAAAATTTGGGTTGGATCGAATAATTTGCTCGATCATCCTAAATTTTATGAATCGAACCTCGAATACCAAATTATGGGTCTTACAAATGTTCATAGCTATATACAAAAAATTTAACATCCAAAGTTTTCCATTCTTTAAAATTGAATGAATGTCCTAAGTCTCTTTCCTTAATGATATAGCATTCAATATTTGACATGATTTTATTATTCATTAACCTTCATTAGAGTTGCATATTAATAGAAAATACCACAAAACCTTGGTCACGATCCTTTTTCCCCCTCTTAGTCAAAATGTTATACTATGATTCATTATGCACCCGATAGCCATCTAAATTTAGATACTCCTTAAATAGCATACAATTATTCCTACATTCATGAATTAAGTTTGAGTCCATTTCAAACATCTTTAGCAAGTTTAGAATAGGGGTAAGTTTTCATCATTTGGCAACAAACTCTTTAAAAATGTAAGCCAATTGTTGAAGCTCTTGACGAATTAATTAACTGTTATCCTTATATGTATCATTTGTGTCACGATAAAAAAAGTGAAAATTTGAAACATGACATAGACCTCACATTTTCCATCTTCAAATAATCCATATTTATCATTATTCATACCATTTTCCTCTTCCTTATTATCATTCTTGATGAATTATAAGATTCAATTATTTACTTTGTCATCAAATGTTAAAGGTTCATCACTAACAAGGCTTTTATATGTGATCATGAGAACCTCTAGAGCTAAATTGTTAGATGCACCTTGAACCTCCCCATAATACGTCCATATTTCATAAGCTGTTCTATGCTTCTTTACAACAAGTATACTTCGATTATTTCAATAGGATGTCAATTTACATTAAAGTAGTCTGGCACAAACAACAAATGAAACCATCAACTTTGCAAGCGTATTATAAAGCAACTTTTAAGAAATCCCCCAACCTTTTCAATGCCTTCTTTTAAAGCTCAATTGTATGTTATATTCCAACTATATTCCACCATCCTATCTATACACCCAGTTGTTACAACTAACTTCTTTTAATTCATGATAATTTTTTATAGAAAAGCTTTTCTATTCATATATTTGTTTACTACAAATTTAAAATATGCAAATTTATCTTAAAGGAGTTTCAAATTATTTAAAAAAAGCTACTACATCTTCTAGAAAACTACTAATATTCCATTAAAAGTTTTTATTGTTTTTATAATTTATATTATATAAGTGTAAGCAAGCATAAATAATTGTCTTTTGGTATATCATTTTTTGAATTATTGTTCAGGCCTCAAATCTAATATTATTTAATAAAAGAACAAAAACTAAAATAATATTTTTAAATTATTAACGACTTATAATATGGTAAATTTGACAATTTATTCAATTTCTTTTTCCTCATAACTTTAGTTTCTCTCGCCACATTAATTTTCCTCTCCTTGTGAATCTCTTTCTTAATGTCTCACTATCTTATTATCTCTCTCGCTCTCTCTCTCTCTCTTAAACTCTCTAAAAATAATGTAAGTAAATTAACAACTGTCCTTGATTTTATACAAAATCTTTTTTTCTTTTCCTTTTTTAAATTAAACACAACATTATATATACATTGTCACACATTTATAATTTATTCTAACAATTATACTTTTCTTCATCTTTATACATTTAAAAATTATTTATCATTTATATAGTTTAATTTAATAATTGTTTTATATTTTAAATCTGATTATGTTGTTATATTTAATTTTCGCAAACGCATTATAGGTACGTATCCGCTACTAAATATAAATTCTCATAATAACACAAACTCCCTTTAATAATTATTATTTTCTCAAAAATAGATGCATTTTTTTTTCCTGTATTAAGTATGCTAACAAACAACATACATATATACATATGAAAAGTCATTTACTTGATAGTACTGTAGTTTCAAGTAACAAAAGTATGGTAAAACTTATAACTAAAGAAAACATGTGCAGAGTGTTAATAAATAACAAAACTTATTGAAATTTCATTTAAAGTATGTTATATTATAGTTGAAGTGGAGATTAGTAAGTTGGGATAGAGAGAGAAGAAAGCGGTGAGGTTAAGAGAGAGAGAGAGAGACGAAAACTAGTATGAGTAGAGGGAGATAGTATAAGAAGAAGTGATAGAGAAATAATAGTGATGTGAAAGGAAAGAGACATAATTGAGACAAAGAGAGAGCAAAATAGAAGCCTTAAGAGAGAGTAAACCTATATAACTAATTAAAGGTAAATAAGAATAAAAAAATATGAAAGCTTGTAATCAAATTTAAATAAATCAATGATTATAGAATAAGAAGTGATCATAGAGAAGTAATAGTGATGTCAAAGGAGGGACATAACTAAGATATATATATAAAGAGAGAGAGCGGGGGGGCGGTGCGCATGAGGTAAGGGTAGAGGGTGGTGCAAAACCCACATTATCGATTAAAGGTAGATAAGGATAAAAAATATCAAAGGTTATATTCTAATATGAATAAATCAATGACTAATAATAAGACTATTCTCGAAATTTTTTAAAGGCTAGATTATAGAAGGTCATAAAAAGATGATGGTTCCACCTTCAATAAGCCACTAGCTACCCACTCTCTTTTGACGATTGTGAAATCTCATTTTTCACTATAATTATCGTAGTTCATAATTAGTCATTGATCAAGCTTAAATGAGTTATTCTAAAATGCCCTAATACATCTATAAATAGCTTTGTCGCTCCCTTTAATTATTACTTCATTTTCGATTCTAGAAATACTCTTAAAGAAAAAGAAACACTCCATTACTCTATTCATGTTTCAACACCACCATATTTAGGAAGCTCATGGAAAGAGTTGTTATCTTTTGAAAAGTTTTATTTGGCACATTAATTTCAATTCTAAGGACGTCTTTTTATTTTGCTTTAGGTGTAAATAAAGCGAACTTACTAATGATATGCTTGAGTTCGGTTCAATATTTACTAGAATTTGATTTGGGGAGGGTCGAGTTGAGCTCGTGTTACAACTGGTCAAGTATTTTATTGAATCGAGATGGAGCTTCATATTATTCAATTTAACTTGCTTACAAGCACAACTGAGCTCAATTCTTGCCCAAATGACAGTTAGTTTGATTCGAGGCTAGATATCAATATTATTTTAATTTAAATAATAATATTTTTGAGATAAATATGTCGAAACAAGTTAAATAAATTTAAACTCTAACTTGTTGGGTATTGCTTTGAGCCAATCTCCAGCTTTAAAATCTTAACTTAAACCAAAACTTAAGCTTATCATTATGTTATCTTGATTCAACTTGTCAACGATCCTAATTACTCCTACCACTCCCGAAAAACCAACTTTGAGTTTGTCATAAGACCATCTCGAGTAGACATTTCACTCAACTATCACATTTAGCAACATTACTCAGTAAAATTGTTACTTGAAAAACATATTTCAAAATATATATTCCATAACAAGTGATAAAATCTTAAAGCAAATGCCATTTTTAACAAGTGATAGGTTTAATATCTATCTGGCTAAACTTGCAAAAATCTCAAAATCAAGTTAAGTTTGTTTACAATTTTGTCTATGACACAACTTGATAAATATATATTGAACCATGTCGAAATATAGTATAGTTGAACTTTGTCCACTATATAGGATGTACCAAACCTAACTTTTCTAGTTGGTAAAGTGGAATTGTAAATATAACATCCCTAATAATTATTATAAAATTTAGGGCGAATAAGACATTGACCCAATATTTTCTTCTTTGACATAAGAAGCTAACTTTCTTATTTCTCTTTACATTGTTGAAAGAGTAAACTAGTCTCCCTACTCTTTTCCTTCGCTCTCTCTAGGCAGTACCTTAAACTTACGAATTTTCCTTCACTCTACCTCTCTCTTCCACCCCATTGAGTAATGGATCAATATTTGAAGCTTACCCAGGTCGATAGCTCGATTACCTTGTTCGATTAACTACCAAGCCAACCATATGATTCTAATTGACTATTCATACTCTTCAATCAATTGGTAAGCACCATAAGAGCTAAAAAAACATGCATTTTGAGAACTAAAATGAGCAATTGGGTGGAAAAAAAAATCTAAGAATTATGATCCATGGGATATAACATGTCAATTTTCAATACATTAGATGGTTTTAGAAACACTTGAATACTTGTCAAGTTAGTAAGCAAAAACTAGGAATATAAGTTATTGTTGATTGTTGTTTATGCAAGCTAGGATTAGAAATAATTAAATTAATATTGGATTGATAATTAATTTAATGATTGTTGGTTGTGCTTATTAAAACTCTTATTCTTGCGCAACTAAAATCAATTAAGACTTGCATTCTAAAAAACCAACTCATGGAACCTACTTCAAATTTTTGTATAATGAATATATATAAAGCGTATAGCAATATGAGAGTTAAGTGTTGTAAATTATATATCTATAAATAGTTTAGTCACTCATAATCTTATCATCCCATATGTCATTAATGTGAGTAAATTGATATTATTATATATATCATCATTCTTATTATTTAATTTTAAAAATATAATATTATAACTTATAAGTTATATTCTAGATATATATATTCCTTAGCCTTTCATGTTTTTATGAATCAATCCTTAACCTTTTATTTATTCCATTTTAGTCCTTAACATTTTTAAGTTGTATCAAATAATTCATTCCATTAAAATTCAGTAAATTTTCCATCATCGTAGAAACGTGTCAATATATAATTTGTACACATATAATTTTTAAATAAAAAATAGTAAAATAATTATAAAAAATGATGAAAATATAAAAATAAAAAAATGCGAAAGTGAAAAAATAATTATATATTTATATACATATATATTTATGTTTATTTTAACATAAATTAACAAAATATATATATACATATATATAGAAAAATAAGAAAAATGATAAAAAAATTTGCAAAGTGAAAAAATAATTATATATTTATATGCATATATATTAATATTTATTTTAACATAAATTAACAAAAAAATTCATTCTTCAAGATATATATGTATATAAATATTAATATTAATATATAGAAATATATATCATTAAATAATATTATGTACAATTTTTTTATATTTCTAAATATTTTTATAATTTTTTTAGTTATATAATATATATTATTAGTTTATTTAATTAAATTGATATTTGAACGAATCAACTGCTACCACATGTTCATACTTAACAACAAAATTAACAAAGGGACATTTTTGTAAATGTGTTAAAACATTAAGGATTAAAATAAACTAAATAAAATATTAAGAACTGAGTCTTATATATAAATAAATATTATGGATTTTTTTATACTTTTCCCTATATATTACCATAGGTGACTAGTAGTTGGCTTAGTATTTAACAAGTACCGAATCTCTTTATGCAAGTGCATGTGGATCAAAGTATTATAAGTTTTATAGAAATAATTTTCAAAGATGGTAATCTTAGGTCCAGTTTGGAAAATAATGAATAATTTTTTAGTTATTGCCTAACATAATATTATCTAATGAGATTTAGACCAGATGTTATGAGAATATGATTTTTTTACAAATTAAGCAAAGTGTACAAGCTAGATAGAATTCTATGGGAAACATGAGATATATAGTTAAAATTCTATGCTAGTTGTAGATTTAGCATAGGTATAAAGTATTCAAAATCTTAAATAGGTTTTTATTGATTTTTAAAAGATTTTGAGCTATAAAGAATTGGTTAAACTAAGCAAACTCAATATTGAACAAAAAGGGATGATTATTGCATTAAACCAGTGTAAGAATCACCAATAATATATTACACACATATTAAGGTATTTCCCACCATTAATACTTCATGTGAGCAAAATCTCACATGAATTGCATGAGATTTTTTTTGTCAAGAATTATATGAGAATTTAGTAGCAACTTAGAAGGCTAAAGTAATAAATAGCGAGTCTACCAATTGGGAAACTTTTAACTTGGTGGTTAAAAAAACACTCTTAGCCACTTGTTGTTAGGTATTACCTATATGCTAAAGAAAAATTAATTACAAGAATTTAATGAAAATAAAAAATATATATTATATATAACTATGAGTATAAGTTAATAAAATGTTACATGTAACTTAGTAGTTAGGTTAACGTTTTTGTAAACAAGAAGTCATGGGATCAATTCCCATGAAATTGAATTAACTTTTTTTAGGATGCATTTATTATTATATGTTTAAATGGAATTTTCTTTTTGCTTCTTCTTTTTTCTTTCATA
>JAMXBB010000004.1:102035587-102048291 GCA_024138015.1 Lumnitzera littorea | reverse complement strand
TATATTGTTGGTATTTTATATTTTATTTATTTAATAATTACACATGAACCAATTATACATTGCCATGTGTCTTTATTAATATATAAACTAACGGAGGAAATGAAAGGATTTGTTTGACAAAAATCAAAAACATTAATAATTGAAGTAAAAATAAATAAAAATATAAGGGTTGAAATTGAAAAATGCGAAAATGTTAAGGATTTTTTTTTTAAATACTATTGCCTTGAGTTATGTTTGGTATGTAGAAATCAACACGGAATGGAATTACGATTTCGAGTCCGATTTCTTTTCCCATGTTTGTATGCATTTTAAGAAGTTGGAATTGTGATTCCTTATGGTCAGGTAGAACGCGGTTCTGACTTTAATAAGGTCCAATCACGATTCCATTCTATAATAATAAATGTATAACTACATAAATAACCCCCATTAGTATATAATAATACACAAATCACGTTCATTCTCCTTCTCTTGGCAAAAGAAAAACAGAGTCATATAAAGTGGAGCCCCAACGCCATATTGAAACAACAAACAGGAAAGCAACATAACATATAAAGATATATATTATGTATAAATTGACAAACGTTGTCACATAAATTTATAAATGTATTTATATGTTATAATTATAATGTTAAATGTACAGATTATATGTTTTACATATAATATTTTATTCTATACATATATAACTATATTGTAATATAAGTCTATATTAGATATATAAATGTTATTTATATATATAACATATATATATTATCTACGTATGTGTGCGTGTATGCATATGTTTTATATATATATATATATATATGTATATATATAACATTTTTACATACATAAGATTATCCATACATATATCTATAACAAAAATATATAATAGATGTATATGGATCATTGGTCGTAATAAATAAATATATATTAATATCTATATAATTAAAACTTTTGAAGGCTTAAGTAATCGCTATAATTAAAATTATTATTTTAACCAACATCAAATATTGTTTAACAGAAAAACTAATATTATGAAATTATATATAATTTATATTATGGGTAAAATTGTCTTTCTTTATAATACCCACATCTAATTTCTCTCTCCCACTCTCTAAAACTGCACTTCATTTTTTTCTCTCCCACTTTCTTATTTCTTTTCTTTTACAATTTTCAATAAAGCCCCTTTTTTTTCACAATTTCTATAATTTCTTTCATTAATATCATTTTTTTGAAAGAAATCATTATAAATTATATAGGTACATTAAAAGTAAAATTTGTAATGATTAATACAAAATATTTTACTATAAGCTTGAAATTAATATATGTTTCTTCTTTTTATTAGGTAAAAAAAAAATTTATACACGCAACGCGAATACACCAACAACTAGTATTAATAAAACCCCAAGAGCTTTGTGTAACTGTCACTCCAAAAAGTTGCCTATTTAACCACAATATAATATTATTCAACAAAAATATCAATATGAAAATAAATTTTTTAAATTATAAATATCTTATATCATGAATAAATTTGTCATCTTTTTCTTTTTTCACTTTTTTTTTCTCTCCCACTACCTTTTGACTCCTAATTTTTCTCTTTCTCTCTCTCTCCCTCTCCCTCTCCCCCTTTTTTTCTCTCAATCTACTCTTCCACTTCCTTGCAAATAACTACCTTTTTTTTTTTTCTCTCTCTCTCTTCAAATAGCAATTATCTATATCCATCTTCCCATTTCCACTACATTATCTCTCCTACATCTCACACTTTGTTATATATATTTACAAGTGTTCTTAAAGTAATGGTTTTTATTTTTTTAATATCTTTTTCGTCTATTCTTTTCGTATAGAGAATATAAACTTATTATTTACATACTACTGCTAACATTTTTTTCATAATTTTATTTTTTACTCTTTCATATAATTAAATATTAAATATTATGAATTAAAATTTCACACATTTAATGTTTTTAAATTTGTATATGCATCACGAGGACAACGTTCGCTAGTAGATTATATATTTGCAATGTACGATATACATAACATATATATATAAATTACATGTTATACATGTATACATTATTAAGTTATATATAATCATACATGCATAATGTTATGTGAATATACATATATATAAAACAAAACATACAACATATTTATATCTATGAATTGAAGGCATTTTGATCAAATACTACTATATGCTAATTCAATTCCATTCCCAATACAACAAAACCAAATATAATTATGATTGATGTTTCCAAACACAAGAATGGAATGGTCATACTATTTTTAATTTCATTCAATTCCATTAAAGTTATATAAGGAGTTTCATCAATAACATTATCTATAATTCCATAAAAGTAACAACATCTCATCAAATACAACTGTTGAACCTGGTTTTTCTCGATTTTTTATAAATTAGTTTTCTTTAAACTAATCAATATCAAACCCTACCCATTTAATATTAACCCTTGATTAAGGTTTAAAAGAAACCGATTCTTTTAACTTTGAAAATATTTTAAAGTCACCACTCAATCAAAATCAAGAAAAAAAGTTAAGTTATAATCAATTTAGTTATGACTTAACTATTAATCTTTCGATAAAATCAATCAATTTTTAAAACTAAAGATTTGAATCCAAGAGCTATTCTATAAATCCTGAACGAGTACCGCTTTTAACTTGCTGAATTTAATATTGCTTTTCGAATATCCTTCCAATAATGTTTATTTATAATTAAAATTATACATATTTATACAAGATAAAAATTTAAAGAATTATCTACTAAAGGGGGAAAATAAATTTTTTTCATATTTTCAATTGCCCCATATGTATGGGTGCCTACGTACCCGCTATTCGAGATCAGATTTCTATAGTTCATTTATAAAAAATATTAGCAAGTTGAATTGATTTTAGTTTTGAAAAAAGGCCGGATTTACGTTTTTACCAGGTTCGATTTATTTAAGGAAAATTTCTAAGGATCTTAATTAGGGTTTTATTTTTTAAAAATTTTAAAGCGCCCTAGTTTGAAAAGATGGTTGATTTATTTTTATTTTACTTTTGGAAAGTTGATTTTCTAAATGGTAAAGCAATTTTTTTTTTATAATTTAGATTATTTTTCATTTATTTATTATTTTTTTCATTTTTAAAAATGAATAAATGAATAAATTGAAACTAAACTTCATCCTCTTTTCTTTTCTCTTTTTTTGTTCTATTTATTTTTTATTTTTTATTGGTTTTCTTTTTCTTGTTTTTCTTTTATTCTTTTTTCCTTTTTTTTTGCAATTACATTTACATTTTACAATAAAATAAATAATAATAAAAATAAAAATAAATTTACAAAAAGAAAACTAAAATTCAAATTAGATGTTAGATCGAATTGAAGCTGGCCATGCAAGTCAGTGTAGTAGGTACAAATCTTGGGTTTGGTTTAGGTTGGATCAAGGCTAAAATTTGGGTCAACTAACCCGACTATAACGGACAAATGAACAGCATCGATGGAGGTGATTTCAAACCAGAATTTTTAAGGGAAAAGTTCGTTTCATGTGTTTTTTTACTGGGGTTAGGGAGTGTAAGAGCGACGCCCTAGCTAATAACGGTGGTTAGGGCGGTGGTCGGAGCTTTGAGGCAAGCGGTAGCTAACACGTGTGGTGGTGATGGTGTTTTGGTATATATGCGTATTGTGCATATCGTAGCTATGTAGTAAGCGTGGTGGATGTGTGAGAGAAGGTCGCAAATTGTTTAGTGATTGATGAGTGAGAGAATGAGGGGGTGATGTTGGTTTGTTCGTGTATGTGTAGGTGTTCAGCGTAGATGGGGGCTCCTGTTTGGTTGTTTCTGCTGTGAAAACAAGAGAGAAGGAGTGGGTCGTGTGATTGTTGAAGTAGCGTACGACGTATGTAAAAGCTGAGATAGGGTATGTGGGTTTGGTGTATGGTCGGGGTTGAGGGGTGAGGGTCCGACAATGGTGGTAGAGAGGTCGATCGAGTAGTGTTTGGGATTGAAGTGAGAGAGAGAGAGTCGGTCAAGAGAGAGAGGGGGTAGTAATGGAGGGTAGGGCCTATTGCGGTGCTTAGATCGTAAGTGAGAGAGAAAGGGTAAGTTATGTGTTTCATTTTTGTGAGCAAGAGAGAGAAAGACAGTCAATTGTGTGTTCAATGGTGTGCATCCGTGTTTATGTCTGTTTGAAAGTGGACACCCTTCCACCACCCATATGAGATGGCTAAATTTGAAAAATAATGATAGCAAATTTTTCTCCTATTATCCATTTTTCAATCTTGGTTTTGAATGGTCAAACAAGCTAAATCAGTCTAGGTTTTTTTATTCAATTCGCAGTAAGATATGCCTATTTTGCAATTTCACCATTAATTTGGTGAAATTGCAATAATAAATTGCCTAAAATTAATGTTGAAGTTAATCGGCCAAAAAAGAAAATGTGAAAAAAATCTGGGGAAAATGCGAGAAATGGAGAGAAAAAGAAAGAAAAGTATTAACATGGCGCCACGTCAGCTGTGTCATCCAACCACATCATGTTACGTATCCTCATATGACATGTGGTAGTTGACATGGCATGCTACGTCAACCATTACCTAAATTAAGGGCGCCACGTATCAGGGCGCATGGCGCAATGAACCCCTAACAAGTGGCAATGCCATTTATGAATGATATGGCAGTACGTCTTCTAATAAAAAAATAAAAAGGCTTTCCATGCCTTTGCCAATATTTAAACCTAAATCCTCCAAGTTATACCCAATGCTATGCTCTAATGTTTTACTGTTAGGCTGTTAGCCTATGCTTTATTTATATGTAAAATTAAATTACACATATAAATAAGGTCAACCTAGACTAGATTTAAATCTAAGTTCAAACTTAAACGGTTCCCTCTCTACTTTTTATTAAAAAATCCTATTCTATTAAACTAAAATTTTTTTATTTTCTAAATTCCTTAAATCCTCTATTTTTTCAAATTTTTCTGTTTTTTTGTGACTTTTTTATATATTTTTCAATTTTTTTTTCATTTTTTATATTTTTTATAAATTTCTTATGTTTTTTGCTTTTTCCTATTTTTCTATTTTTTGAAATTTCTTTTTATTTTGGGTTTTTAAAATTCTCTTTTCTTTTTTTTACATTTTTCCTAATTTAGGAATCTTTATGTTATTCTAAAAATTTTGAAAAAAAAAATTAAAAAGAGAGGCAAAAATAGAGTGTCTACAATTATCCCTTTTTGTAGTGAAGTTTAAGCAAAATTTTATCACAAAGACAAAAGAAACACTATTTTTTCCTCAAAAGTGAATTTTGTCTTAAGAAGCGTTGCAGCTAACTAGTCATCCTAGGCCTGGTCCACTAGGAATTTGGTGAAGAGAGAGGTGGTGCTCTAAGATTGCAAGAGGAATAGAAGCCTGATCGTGCCTTTATGAGCTAATAAACCAAGGCAAGCAAAGCGCTTCTTGAGCTGGCTAAAACCATAAAAGAATGAGAAAACTTAGTTGTACCTCAATGAGCTAATAAACCAAAGCGAGTGAAGCACTTCTTGTGCTAGTTAGGACCCTAAAAAATGAGAAAACTTAGTCATGCTCCAATGAGTTAACTAACCAAGGCGAGCGAACTGCTCCTTGAGCTGGCTAGGACCTTAAAAGAATGAGAAAAGTTGGCCGTGCCCCAATGAGCTGATTAACCAAAGCAGGCGAAGTGCCCCTTGAGCTAGTTAAGACTCCTAAAAGATGTTGAAAACTTAGTCTTGCTTCAATGAGCTGGCTAACCAAGGCAGATGAAGTGATCAAGGCAGACGAAGCGATCCTTTAGTTAGCTAAGACCCTAAAAGAATGAGAAAACTTAGTCGTGCCCCAATGAGCTAATAAATCAAGGTAAGCGAAGCGCTTCTTAAGTTAGCTAAGACCCTAAAAGAACAAGAAAACTTGGTCGTATCTCAATGAGCTAACTAACCAAGGCGGTTGACGTGCTCATTGAGCTAATTAATACCCTAAAAGATATTAAAAACTTGGTCATGCCCTAATAGACTGACTAATTAAGGTGAACGGGTAAGTACTCCTTGAGTTGGCTAAGACCTTAAAGAGATGTTGAAAACTTAGTCGTACTCCAATGAGTTGACTAACTAAGGTGAGAGCGTAGACTAGTAACCTTAAATTCGGAATCAATTCGAGACAAACCTGGAAGTACTCCTTTGAGCTGACTATCATAGGTAAATAGGTGAAGCACTCTTAGAGTTGGCTAAGACCTTAAATTGAAATCTAGTAATGCTCCTTTGAGCTGACTAACTTAGGCAAGAGCGTCTCTCAGGGACTAGCAACCCTCAATTGGAATCAATTCAAGATAAACCTAGTAGTACTCCTTTGAGCTGACTATCCTAGGTAAAACAGGCAAAGAGCTCCTAGAGCTGACTAAGACCCTAAATTGAAACCTGATAGTGCTCATTTGAGATGACTATCCTAAGTGGGAACGTCTCTCAAGGACTAACAACCTTAAATTGGAACCATTTCAAGATAAACATGGTAGTGCTCCTTTGAGCTGACTATCTTATGCGGAAGCATCTTTTGGGGACCAGCAACCCTAAATTGGAATTGATTGAAGATAAACCTGGTAATACTCCTTTAAGCTGACTATCCTACGTATAACGAGCAAAGCATTCCTAGAGCTGGCTAAAACCCTAAATCGAAACCTGGCAATGCTCCTTTGAGCTGATTATCTTAGGTAAAATGGGTAAAACGCTCCTAAAGCTGGTTAAGACTCTAAATTGAAACCTGGCAATGCTTATTTAAGCTAATTATTTCAGGTGAGGGCATCTCTCAGGGACTAGCAACCTTAAATTAGAACCGATTTGATATAAACCTAGTAGTGCTCATTTTAGCTAACTATCCTAAGTAAAACAGGCAAAGCGTTCTTAAAGTTAGCTAAGACCCTAAATTGAAACCTGGTGGTGCTCATTTGAGCTGATTATCCTAAGTGGGAGTATCTCTTACAAACTAGCAGCCCTAAATTAGAATCGATGAGAGAAAGTGCCCTTTGGGCTCACTACGGAGAATTGATGAAGAGAAAACCCTATGGGCTTGCTTGAAGATTAGATGAAGAGAAGTGCCTTATGAGCTCGCTTAAGAGAAATTGGTAAAAGAAAGTGCCCGATGGGCTTGCTAAAAGGAATCGATGATGAGCACCCTATGGGCTTACTAAAAAAAACCTTAAAGGAAAATGATGAAAGAGGAGGTAGCACTTTGAAAGTTGGCTAGCAACCTAGAAAGAAAGACAAAACAACCCCCTAAAGGCTAATGGGATCCTTAAAAATGAAAGGTGGGATAGCTCCCAAAGGTTGGCTAAATCCCTAAAAAGAATAAAAGAGGGGTCAGTGCTCTAAGAGCTGACTAAAACCCTAAAAAAAAATAACGAAAGTAAGGGTAGCGCTCTGAAAGTTGCTAACACCTTAAAAAGGACAAGACAGCACCCTAAAAGCTAGCTAAAAGCTAGCTAAAACCTTAAAAAGAATAAAAGATAGGTCAGCACTTTAAAAGCTAGCTAAAACCTTGAAAAACAAGAAAGTGGGGGTTAGCGCTCCATGGCCTAGCTTAAACCCTAGAAAGAATAAAAGGGTAGGTCAGCACTCTAATAGTTAGCTAAAACCTTAAAAGAATAAAAGAGTGGATCAATACTCTAAGAGCTAACTAAAACCCTAAAAAGAAGAGAAGAGAAGAGATGAGATGACGGTCCTTTAAGAGCTAGCTTGAACCCTAAAAAGAATAGAAGAGGGGATAGCTCTCTAAGAGCTAGCTTGAACCTTAAAAGAAGTTGATGAAGGATTAAAGAAGTAAAGTAAGGAAAGCAACCAATTTTAAAAAACTTCTTAACTTGGAAAAGTATTTATAGGGAACTTATTGAAAAATCATTTATGAAAAAGATATTAGGAATAGGCCCTTTGATTTGAAAAGGAGTTAAAGGATATTAAAAGCTGTAATTAAGGAAGAATGATCTAAGCTACTATAGTGACCACCTTAAAAAGGAAACGGATGACATGAATTGAAAGCTTAGCTACTCGAGTCGACATTAATTGGATAGAAAACTTGTGATAAGCCTTTACTTTCTCTCTCTTCTCTTTTTTTTCTTGTGTTCTTTTTTTTTTTTTTTAAAACTTGCTAATAGTTATAAATTCTTATTTAAGGAACAAGTTTAATAGCCATCCCTTTCTTTAGTAATCATGTAGGGTTTCTCGATGCCCCTGACCTTGATGTTAGGCTCCCTTGTGAGTCTTTGTGATTTTAAACATTCCCTTTCTAAGAAAAAGGTAATCCATGATTAGTTTAGTTGAAAAGGGCTTTCTTACTAGCTTTTAGTCTAGATTTCGCTCTTGACTACAGTTCTAAAAATTCCGATCTATTTTGTAAGTGATACGCTTTGATCAATCTATTTAGTCTTTTCTAGTTTAATATTATGAATTTAGGCTTTTGGTCAAGGGGCTTAAAAAATGATTAATGAGGAGGCCTATTTTGAAAGAATTTTTTTCATTTATCCTACGTGTATAAGTCAAGAACGTTAAGGAAAAATTAAAAGTATGCTTGCCCTAATTTCAAAAACAATTTTTATTGAAGATATATTATCTTTCAAGATTAGAAGAAACTTTACTATGTAAGGGTGGTATTATGAGTAGAAAGGCCTTATGTGATTTAGCATAAATAAGAGAGGCTTCGAAGTGAATATAGAGATTTTGGGTTTCCAGGCTTTGGAATGTGATTCATGGCCTAATGCTTTTGGGGCTATTTGGGCTTTGCCTCCCAACCTTTTGATTCGATTTAGCTGCCCCTGCTAGGATGTGATATATCTCTTGGAGCTTTCATCTTACATTCGGGCCCAATTCTCTGGCCTCTTTTCTTCTTCTTCTTTTTTACTTTACCCCACTATCTCTTGTTGTTCTCTCTTTTCTTTTAGCCTTAAGAATGATTGTCTTCATTGTCGAGTTTTTGCCTTTTAAGTGATTTAAGGCCATAAATCCATGGAGTTCTAGTGTATGGACTTAGGTATATAAGCTTGAAGTATTCAAAAAGGAATTGGCTCTTCTTTATTTCAATGAAAAATAATTTATCAGAAATAAAAATCATTTTTGAATTAACGTTACTTAAGCAAGTATAAACCAATTTCACCCTTATCTCCTAATCCATGACCTTAACCTTCGAATTATCCCATTGTGGGGTGGTTCTTGATAGGATTTAAATTTGAAAATACACCAAATTAGTCTAATGAGGTGAATAAGAGATAATTGTGTTTAAGATTTGGAAATGAATGCCTATCTTTATTTTAATCTACGTATCACATTCAAAGTTGACCTCCTTTAAATAATGAGTCTAAAGTATGCTCACCATTATGTTACTTAACTCTCAAAGTGTTTTAGGTTAGTTTACGAAATATAGTTTTCCTATTTTCATTCTAAACCTTTTAAAAGTGAGTTACTAATTTCTTAAGGAGGAATCTATTTTTCATTTGCCTAGGATTAGGATTGGCTTTGCCCCCTTGATTCTTAAATCATACCCCAGGATATGACCTTATGTTTTGGCTTGGTTCATTATTTAGCTTAGCTTTCTAAATAGACGAGGGGTTTTAGTTTGGCTTGGTTACCTTTATGGGTTGAAGATGGTGTTTGGGTCAACTAGATTGATGGGTCGTAGTTTTATGTTCGAATCGGCTACCTTAATGGGCCAAGTGGCTTATGTTTGGGTAGGTTGCTCGAATGGGCCCAAGGTTAGTGTTTAGATTGATTAGGCCTGAGGGTTAGTGTTTGCTTCCTAAGCTTGTGTTAGCTCCTTGAGCTCGTAAAGATTTATAGCCGTCAACAACTTTCTTTTCAATTTTTGTTTCTCTTTTATTTTTATTTTTTTATTGAAAGAGAGAAAGATAAAGTTTTATTTTATAGAAAATAAGGAAATTATTTACAAATAAGGATGGTAATTTTTAGGGTTCTATTTATAAGTTTATAAGATTTTACATTTCCTTGAATGGGAGGGAATAGTGGTTAGATAAATACTTATTGAAGGATTATTTACAAAGAAGTGAATGCTAAAGAAAAAAGAACAATGAACTAAAGAGGATTTTTATTATTATGAAAGATCAAAATACAGAAAACAAAGGCAAAAAACCTAACATTTATTCAAGAATTTGATATTTATTCTAGGTTCTCTAGTTATGAACTAAAAAACCTAAATTAAGTCTCGTAGACGAGCCTTAAGGTCCTCTATTGTTTCATAGGTCTACACAATGACCTATGCCATAAGGGCTCTTAAGGCTTGATTATGAGCTTTAGAATACTCGAGCTTTTCCTTCAGGTAAGCAACTTTATCCTTCGGTAGTTGCTCGCAAATCCTAGAGAGATCTTGTAGCCTATCAGTTCTCTAATCATTTACTTGGTCATCTGCCATTTTAGGTCTAAATATTTTATAGACAAAAATCAGTTATTAATGCAATAAAAGAAAATAAGTGAAAATATGCAAATGTTAGGATCATTTGGATTAATACATTACTCCTTAAGTTGCAATCTTACTATTATTTTCAAAAACTTGATTGCATAAGAACTCTTAAACAATTAGTAGGGTTGCAATTCTTAAGGGTAATGTATTAACTCAAGTTTAGAGGGGAGTATATACAATTAGGATGGGTTCTAAAAGGTCCTTAAGTTTTATGACCTCTCTTGTTTTTAGAAACCACTTTCATTGGTCACATCAAGTTTAAATGGGGTAGCCTAATCAATCCCGAGCGGTGGTTTTACCACAACACCCAAAACCTATATAATGGCCCCACATCCTAAGATCCTAATACAATTCGAGTTTAACTACATCTTTGATGTAACAAATGATCCCCAATGACCCAAAGCATGTTGTATGCAAAATAAATATGATAATCAAAATAAAACATACATATGAAATTAATAACAAATAAACAACTATACAAATAAATAAACAAAAAAACTAAATAACATTGGTTTTTTAAAAAGCAATTTTAATTTCGGAAAGTTTTTTAGTGGCTAGCCTTCTTAATGCCTTCAATAGATTTATTAAGCTGTTAAGCCTGGCTTTTTATAAATTAGATTTTTTTTTTATTTCGATCAATATTAGGCCTTACCCGTTTAATATTTACCCTCTACTAGAGTTTAAAAAAAATCGGTTCTTTTAACTTTAAAAGTATTTTAGAGCTGTCACTTAATCGAAATCGGAAAAAAGAGTTAAGTTATACATAACTAATTGGGTGAATTGGTTATAACTTAACTACCAGTTTTTCGATAAAACTAATTTTTAAAACTAAAAATCTATATCCGAGGGTTATCCTATTAAACTTTAAACGAGTACTACTTTTAACTTTTCGAATTTAATTTTGCTTTTCGAATACTCTTCCAATAATGTTTATTTACAAGTGATAACTAAAATTGTACCTTTTTACAAAAGATAAGAATTTAAAGAATTATCTACTAAATGGGGGAAATATATATATTTTTTTTTCATATTTTAAGTCGTCTCATATGTACAGCTGCCTACGTATTAGCTATTCGGAATCAAACTTCTATAGTTCGTTTGCCAAAAATATTAGCGGGTTGAATTAATTTTAGTCTTGAAAAAAGGCCAGATTTACGTTTTTACCGATTTGATTTATTTAAGGAAATTTTCTAAAGGTCTTAATTAGCGTTTTATTTTTTAAAAATTCTAAAGCGCCATAGTTTGGAAAGATAGTCGATTTATTTTTATTTTACTTTTGGAAAGTTGATTTTCTAAATGGTAAAACAATTTTTTTTTATTATTTAGATTGTTTTTCATTTATTTATTATTTAATTTTTTTTTCATTTTTAAAAATGAAAAAATAAATAAATTGAAACTAAACTTCATCCTCTTTTCTTTTCTCTTTTTTTCTTTTTCTTTTCTCCCTTTTTTTTTGTTTTATTATTTTTTTCTTTTTTTTATTGGTTTTCTTTTTCTTGTTTTTCTTTCTTCTTTTTTCCTTGTTTTTTTTTTTTTGCAATTACATTTACATTTTACAATAAACAAAGAAATAAATAAATAATAATAAAAAGGAAAAAAATTTACAAAAAGAAAACCAAAATGTAAAGTAGATATCAAACTAAATTGGAGTTGGGCACGTAGGTCGATGTAATGGGTACAGATGTTGGGTCCAGGTCGGGTTGGACCAAGGCCAAAATTCAAGTCAATTGACTTAACTACAATGGACAAGTGAAGAGTGGTGATGGAGGTGATTTCATACTAGAATTTTTGAGGGAAAAGTCAGTTTCATGTGTTTTTTATTAGGGTTGAGGGGTATAGGAGTGACACCTTGGCTAATGGCAGTAGTTTGGGCGATGGTCGAAGCTTTGAGGCTAGCGATGGCTAATGCGTGCGATGGTGATGGTGTTTTGGTGTATGTGTGTGTATTGTATGTGTCATGGCTATATAGTAGGCGTCGTGGATGTGCGAGAGAGGGTCGTAGATTGTTTAGTGATTGATGAGTGAGAAAGAGCAAGGGGGTGATGTTGGTTCGTAGGTGTGTTTGTGTTCGACGTGGATGGGGCTTCTTGTTTGGTTGTTTCTACTGTGAAAACAAGAGAGAGGGAGTGGGTTGTGCAATGTTGAAGTGGCATGGGACGTATGTGAAAGCCGAGAGAGGGTATGTGGGTTTGGTGTATGGTCGAGATTGAGGCGTGAGGGTCCGACAGTGGTAATAGAGAGGTTGATCAAGTGGTGTTCAGGATTGAAGTGAGAGAG
>JAMXBB010000004.1:102002988-102030720 GCA_024138015.1 Lumnitzera littorea | reverse complement strand
AAAAAAAAAAAAAAAAAAAAAAAAAAAAAAAAAAAAAAAAACTAATATAGACTTATATTACAATATAGTTATATATGTATAGAATAAAATATTATATGTAAAACATATAATCTGTACATTTAACATTATAATTATAACATATAAATACATTTATAAATTTATGTGACAACGTTTGTCAATTTATACATAATATATATCTTTATATGTTATGTTGCTTTCCTGTTTGTTGTTTCAATATGGCGTTGGGGCTCCACTTTATATGACTCTGTTTTTCTTTTGCCAAGAGAAGGAGAATGAACGTGATTTGTGTATTATTATATACTAATGGGGGTTATTTATGTAGTTATACATTTATTATTATAGAATGGAATCGTGATTGGACCTTATTAAAGTCAGAACCGCGTTCTACCTGACCATAAGGAATCACAATTCCAACTTCTTAAAATGCATACAAACATGGGAAAAGAAATCGGACTCGAAATCGTAATTCCATTCCGTGTTGATTTCTACATACCAAACATAACTCAAGGCAATAGTATTTAAAAAAAAAATCCTTAACATTTTCGCATTTTTCAATTTCAACCCTTATATTTTTATTTATTTTTACTTCAATTATTAATGTTTTTGATTTTTGTCAAACAAATCCTTTCATTTCCTCCGTTAGTTTATATATTAATAAAGACACATGGCAATGTATAATTGGTTCATGTGTAATTATTAAATAAATAAAATATAAAATACCAACAATATATAAAAAAATGAAATTGAAAAAAGAACAAAAGTTCATATCAACTCGTATAGGTAACCCAAATAGCTAGTACTTGTGAAGTGAGTTGTGTAACTTATCGATAGCTTAGGATGATCATTTACTATCGACCAAGGGGAGAGGCCGCACAATCCCCACCTAGTGGGGTATGCTACCTTAGGTCACCAAGAAAAAAGAATACAATGCGAAATGGTTGTAGCAAGCTGCCCACTACCTAGAAGTCATGCAACACCCCATGACTCATAGTGGATTGTGACCCACTTCACTAAGTAGGTCAAAATTTGGCTACGGAGGTAGTTGTATTTCTTATATATATATAATATATATGTATATAAGTATATATATTATGTTAGTATATTTTTTCAATTTTTACAAATTTTTTCATTCTCTTTTTTATGAAATTTTCATTATTTTATATTTTTATTACCTTTTTATTTATTAATATTTTATTATATTAATTATTTTATAAAAAATGCATGAACTAATAGAATATTAGCACATGTCAACATGTTACTAAAAATTTAATGCTTTCTGTTAAAAGGATTCATTCACAAACTTCTACAAACGTTGAGGATTTAAGTAAAAATTTTGAAATATTAAGAACTAAAATGAAAAAAAGATAAGGTAAGCGTCGAATCACTGTGACTTCAACTTATTATGATTTCATTATTTAAATTTTCATGAACCGACAACTTTTCACAAATAAAATGCAATTGCCTAGAGAGGATCCATTCTTTACGGCTAAAAGGAACCTCCAGCATTTGCAATCTTATGGACTCTCCTCCATTTCAAAACATTCCAGTCCTCACTTGCATCTCTATCATCTTCATAAACATGGATTATATATTATACAAGTAAAGTTGACATGTACCGATGAATTTCTAATGCGATGGATAACGTCCCAAAACTCAAGAAGTCATGGTCCTATTACATCTCAACCTTAAAGGTGGATACGGTAAGGTGTCTAAGTCCTTAGCATGTCTAATCTCTATCATTAATGGCAAAATTTGCTAGCTTAAAACTTAAAAAACTTCACAATTATAAAGAAAAGAGTAGTGCATATACCTTTGCAACTCCCAATATGCTAGAATCAATATCAAATTGGTCATCGTGAAGTCAAGAGCTTACAGCCCCACGTAGCATAAGTTTTAGACCATCACTAAGGAGTCTAACAACTGCAACAAATACCACGTCAATGTAATATAAACAACATAACTGAAACCAATAAATGAGTTCTAACTCAATAATCCATCTCTAATAGCTATTCTAAGTGTATCCTAACCTATCATCATTCATTCTTGTCATAGTAATAATAATAGTAATTGGTGTCATCATAATAATAATCAGTAGTATTCTTATAACCTAAACTCGCAATTAAAAAACAAAACCCTAAAAGGGTAAGCTAATATCTAGTATAGGATACTAAGTACATAGGTATGATCAAGTAAACACATTACACATGCATACACCGGTATTAGTAATGAATGCAACAAACAATCGATTTTAATCTTTAATTATTAAGTTCATCAAGTAGCACAATTATGGCGTCTCAAAACCGGGATTACTCATGATCCCTACAAGCAATCAATATATAATATTATATAAGTATTAGTGTTGGGTTCTTTCCAATACGTAAGTATTGGTGACCCTCTTAATTCTAGCAAGATCATCTCAGTACTTGATTTCACTTGGGATAGCGTTGGCCAAAGATCACCAGATACTTTACTAACTACACTAGACCCTATCAATGGAAGGTTAAAGCTAAGCAACAACAGCATACTTTATGAAGATCTAAGTTTGTTTTAAATCTGATTACATTAACTATCATATCATGCACAATAAGGCAAACACGTATCTCATACCTGGATTTACGTAAACACTGGTAATTGAGTCGACTAGCAACTTATAATTTGCTTATATAAGAATATAATATCAAACTTTAACTCACTTAAGCCTAACTCTAATTCTAAGTTTCAACTCTATTTGCCTCAACTCTATTATACAATCTTACTCTTTTTCTAGATTCAATTCTTAAACAAACTCGTAAGGTTCATAAAACGATTTGATTATTAAAGTTGATTAAAAAGGGGTAGTAAATAAATATTCAAAAAAAGGAATTTAATTAAAACTTTAAAATGGAAAACACACGTTGCACACTACATACAAGGCATATGCAAGGTATAGATGTTGTGTATACCCTTATTGTTATACATGACATTGCACGTTGTGTATCCTACATTAACAAAAATACGACATGTGTTTCATTCATACATCATATCTCTTAGAATCTCTCACATACAATGTGTAATAACCCAACTTTAACCCCTTCTCCCCCCTCTGATGATGCTTGTAAATTCTCTAACACACTTCTAAACATCCTTCATTAAAACTCCACTTTTGACTTGCCTAAACATCCACCACCACACTAGAATTCCCACACCATTACATGTTACATGTTTTCTTCCCTTAGCACCATGAAACTCTTAAAGAATCAAGATTCGCAACCTAACATGATAAAACCAAAATTAAAGGAAACTTTAAGATTCATCAGGATAAGGTGACTTACTTGAAATCTCGATGACATCATACTCCAAACATGAAACTTGAGCTCTTAAACACTGTAAACATAAGGTTCTTTATGTTTTACACGCCACACACTATAAAGATCGAGATTCAAATAATAATATAAAAAGAAATTACTAAAAACCTAGTTTCCTCAAGTTTTTCTTGCAAAGGAAAGTACAAACCCAAGTTTTAATAGCTTAAACATTGAAAGAAAAGAGATTTCTTCACGATCCTTCATTGCTCTCTTCTAAAAAACGTGTTTTTAGTGACAAGAATGCAAAGGACTTATCAAAAACCATTGTTCTCTTGTAAAAACTTGAAGCATCCTTACTCCTTGATGCCCTAGATCCCTTAATTCGAAATTAACTTGTTGCTTCAAAGGATTCTTGTGAGTTTTCTACCAGCAAAGGTAAAGATACATTATGGTGTAAGGTAGAGATATGGGGATTAGAAAATACTATCATGTGATAGTGGAGAGTTTGCTATCCCATGTTATATACATGCCACACCACCCTCTTAAACCTATTTAGTTTAATCCTTGTTAAATATTACTATATTTTATTTTGATTTTTATATGAACAATGTAAATGAGTATGATCTTTTTGGGGCATTATCTATGATAGTTTATAAACAAGTTTGTTTTTTATTACTGTTTTCTTTAGTAATTTTTTAAATTTAAGTCTACAATTGATATATAAGTCCTACTTAAGTGATATTTTTTTTCTTTGAATTATGTATGATTGAACCCAATTTGTGCCGTGAAGATGCTTTTCGTAATTTTTAACCATTACGAGGAAACGTGAATTAGCATACTTGAACAATCATTTTCAGCATAAGAGTATTGTTGTTCCTCCTACAAAAATTTCTCTTATTTTTCCTTTTTGCTTTTTCTCCTTGATGTAATATAATATTTATAATAATCATTATCATTATAATTATAATTAAAACATAAAATTATAATATATAGCTCAAAGCTTTTTACTCATAATACACTTTTGGTATTATCTTTTGGTCGTTAGTATTTTGTCAGAGATCACCATTCGATTTTTTGTCATGCGTTTTTGGTTTGAGCATGTGCCAAGTAGTGTCGCTTGGATAATTAATTTTACTAAGAAATCGGAAATAATAAAGTGCTAAAATGGCGTATTTTGCTTCTGCTTAATTTGTTAAATTACCTTTTTGGTGTTACTTTTAATTATTAGTATTTTGTCAAAAACCACGCTATTTGTTTTATTTTCATTGTTTTTAACGGTTTGCATGCGCATCTTTGTGTTTTCTAAATTCATTTATTTTAAGTCGCATTTAGCTGGTTACAACACTTTCCTCTTTACATTTGTAGACAAGATAACCTAAGGCTCCAAAACTACACAACATCACCACCATTTGACTAACCCTAAGGTTGCATTGATCATATAGATTCTTATCATGTCATTCTTTTGTACGTGTTTTAAATTTAATTTTACAATGAATGAATAAGTCCTACCTAATTGATTTTTTATCTTTAAATTATATAGCTATAAGCATGCTTTTTTATAATTTCCAATTGTTACGTGGAAACGGAAATTAGCATACTTGAATAACCTATTTCAATATAAGGGTATTGTTATTTCTCCTACAACAATTTGTTCTTTTTCCCCTTTTTTTTTGTTCTTTTTATATTTCATATAATACAATATTTTTGATCATCACTATAATTATAATTATAATTTTGATTTTTTTGTTATTTATTCCTCTTTATTGGTAATACTTTTTAATTGTTTATAATTTTTAATGTTTACCAATTATGTCTTTTTATTACCGATGCCTTTGAGTCACCAATGACTCTTTCCTTCTAGCAATATATTTAAGAGACATGTCTTTTGTGAAATAATGTCAAGAGTTGCAAAATTTATGTGATCTAATATAATAAAATATAACTTTTGATATTTTTGAAGAGTTGTAATCTTTTAAGTTTAGTAGCACTTCATATACAAATGGAGAAAGACCACTTATGGTAATCATATTGTTGATAAATATGTATTGCGATAGGTTATTTTAGATATGGGCTTCCATGCCTAATTAACTTATTCAAGATGTTGGTCGAGCTCTTATAGTCTAACCTGACCTCTTTACACTTGTATTAGTTCCTAACAGCCTAGTTGCTATGAGTTACGCATCTAGAAACTTCATTAATCCCACTTAACACAACATAAACTCATTAACCATAAGTTCAATTTGATAAGGATGAAAACCTCTTAATTCCTCGAGTTAATCAAACCTAGTTTAAACTTGGCTTCTAGAGGATAAGCCCTCTTCATAAGAGATGCTTCATTTTCTACACACTCTTATACACACATTTTTCTCATTGCTTATGTGCTAATTTAGACATACAATCATGAAGCATTGTTGATACTCTCATAGCTTTTACTTTTACCTTTTAAAGGTGACTTGACCACCACTAAAAAATTACAACATAATACATATAAAATCAATAGCTTGAATTAAGTGATATTAATTACACTATGTTTGATATAATTCACAAATCAATTTTTTTCGTAAGTATGCATATTTTTAAAATTAAAATCGCCATTAGCTAATTTTCTTAATTGAAAACACCAAAATTTAAAACTAAAAAGACAGCGGTAGGAGGCGGCATTTCACATGTCAAATGGTTCCCACGTAGTCACCAAATAGATCATAGTGCGCACGGTCACGTCTTGCTCACTTCTCGGATAGGCATCATCTTCGAAATTTATGCCTATGCCCATGCAATGCCTCCAAACTCTCTCTCTCTCTCTCTCTCTCTCTACCACCCCCGTCTCCGTCTCATCAGATCTCTCCTTTCCTTCTCTCTCTGCCGACGACCCTTCATCGTCGTTTGACACTATCCAAATTAGGCATTTTTTTCTGCATTTTGTCGTTAATTTTCCGTGGTGACCAACGTTTTTCCCATGTAAGTTTTGGTCCTATAATGTTTTATCTATTATAATTCTCTAATGAACTCAGTTTCCATACATAATCTTTTATCTAGAGAAATGTTTATAACAAATATGTCGGTTAGATTCATCGAGTAATGCATTGCCTGGAAGTTGATTTCCGATGCAATATGTTTCGCAACTTAACGTATGCTCCTCTGGCCGCAATGTTTGAATGATTAAAGTAAAACCCGCATTTATGTCCTTAAATTTAAGTTTTTAGATCCGCTGGTCGTGCAATTGAGCTCGTAACAATTATAGCATTATTCTAGAACCATAAGGTTTTGCAAATTGAGCTTGCAATTCATTTAATTTTTTGAATTGATTGAAAGGGCCACTTGATAGCAAGTTAATCAACATAGATAAGATTAGGTTAGTTTAAGTCAAAGTTTGTCGATCCTTAATTTGTAAAATCTTTATGCATAATCATCCTAGATAGTTGGTCAATGGTGGAAAGCGTGATAATATTCTTCTAGGTTCTTAACAAGAACCCTAAGGCTCTGTCGATGGGCCCATTTATAGTTTTCAATGTAAATAACATAAGGTTCTGTAGTTCAAGCTTGCAGTTTATTTCAATATTGGAATTAGATATCTGAGGTTTCACCTGGTAGAAAGTTAATCAACTAAGACTAGGCAGTTCTTGTTCTGTCAGGAGTCAATTTTGTTTCTAAATTTGTTGCTTCGATATTTTAGCATGGTGCCTGTGATTAGGCAGTTCTTGTTCTGTCAGGAGTCAATTTTGTTTCTAAATTTGTTGCTTTGATATTTTAGCATGGTGCCTGTGATCAAGCTTAATAAAACTTGGAATTTCATCTTTTTTGTGTGGCCAGATATGGAAGTTGGATCCAGGGGGATTGGTAGTGAGGATTCTAGGGAGGGAGGAAATTTTCCTTCTTCCTCTATTAGCCAAGATGACCATTCTCTTCGGAGTAAGAAGTCAAACTCATCATTATCATCCTCCTCATCCTCAGGGGACCCCTTACAGTTGGAATTTGATGTAAATGGTAACGTCACGACGGGTTTTACCAGCAATCATGAACATGGTAGCTCCAAACATTTAGGTTGGAGACATAGTGAAGAGGATATTCCTGTTAGTTCCATGCCGGTTAATGAACATTTAGATAATGAGTCGTTAGGATCATCATCAGCGCGTAAGCTTCATGGTCAGATGCTTGAAACATGCTCAAGTAATGTGAGTGATGATTTGGTCACACAATCTCCTGAGGTTCAGCTTATGGAAAGGAATGGCGACACTGGTGCTAGCCCTGCTACATCATATAGGATTCCTTCTTCTGTATTTTCAACAAATAAGTCCAACATGGAGTGGAGTGTTGCTTCCAATGAATCATTATTTAGTATTCAAATGGGCAACATGAGTTTCCAAGGTGAAGGGTTAATGTTAGGTAAATCAGGGGAACTAAATAAGCCTGGTGAATGTTTTATGCTTGATCCATCCATAGACTACAATAGTAATCAACCCCCAGATAGTCAACTCAAGAAGTCAAAACCAGATGAAGATGGACCAAAGAGCACCGACAACCAGCCCGCAGCTAATCAAACGAATGAATCTAGCAAAAAAAACCTCAACATGGATAATCGTCTGTGTGCAACATCGCAGGCTGTTGAGACAATGAAGGAGGTTTTGCTGGAAAGTTCGGATCATAATAAAGAACAAGTTGCTCCTAGAGAATCTAATTATTCAAATAGCCCTTCTCATTGTTCACATGAAAGTGGAGCTAGTGGAGCAAGCACTAGGTCATTCGCCTTCCCCGTGTAAGTATGCCATATTCCTTCTGTTTTCTTTCCTGCATAACATAATTGAAATCTTTGTTTTATTATTTTTGGAACTGTTGCCTGAGCTGATGTTTTGTCACTATTTTACATAAATTCTTCAGAAAAGGAAATTTTTAGGCTGTACTCTTTTTTGGCATGATTGACTCTGCAATCTTTCATCTTCGTGTTAATTCTTGCTTAATGTAAATGTAGGCATGTGACGTTGCTAATAGCAAATCAAATTTTCGGCTTTCTTTAGGAGAAAACCCATGTTATGCTTCTTTACTGTTGAAAAGATCTTGATACGGTGTAAACTTAATATCTTCACCCCAACTAGCCATTTCTAAATGCAGTTGCCAATTTACTGATTACTTAAGTTGTGTATAATTCTCATGGATTGAATTCTTTTAAACCAACTACTGTCTCCACTGATGCATTCAACATGGCATATATACATGCTGGCTTGTTTCCTCCATATTGCAAAAACAATCACGTGATATAAAATCTATTATTGCTTGTTTGGCTAAAAAGATGCTTTACATGCAGTTGATTATTGACATATATGCTTCAATGGGGAGGGTTTATGTTCCCCACGGTGGCATTTCATGTGCCATCTGATAGCTGCCAGACATAATACATAGCGAATTCCTTTTTCTGTGCTTAAGAGAATGTTTTACTTGGGATAGGTATTTGAAGTGAGAAGAAGAGCCCAAATAGGGTAAGACGATAATTGTTTATCAATTTGGATGAACCCCATTTTTACAGCATTCTTTTGCTTTGTGATTTTGAGATGTTTTTACTTTCTCTTACAAAGTAGTACTTAGCGCATGGCTGCAATAACTGCACTAAAAATTATTACACGAAAGAAAATCTTACTCATTGATGAAAGATGAACGACAGAACTAGTTATTGAATCTAATGAGGCACCAGTGATTGCGTTATTGAACTATGTCTAGAATTATAAGTATAACCAACTCTTTTATTTGCTTTGTAAAGATTGGCTGGAGAAGTAGCAAAAAGCAGCTCGGCGAAGTCCAATGACAATGCGATAAAGAAACAATCTCCATCCGTAAAGGTACAACCTGTGCCAGAATCTTCTGATCCACCAACTCAAATGGCAGAACCTCCCAAGGCAGCACCAGAATCGGGACTAAGCAAGTGGTTTTCTTGTGCTTGCCGGTGTTCTTTCTGTCCATAAGAGACTGCGATTCATTGTAGAAGGTGAAAACAAGCTATAAGCTAGGCATTGACTCTGAACAAACCCCAGGATCTCTTTCTTCTTCATTTTGTTTTTCCTCTCTTTTTGTAGTTCCTGTAGATCTTGTGCTTACTAGTTTTGAACATGTTGTTTGCTTGATGTAGTATTGAGTTTGGAAGCTGCAGTTGATGTGGCTGGTCTAGATGTATGGTGTCTCGTATAGTCAATTGAAGTTGGTTTGGGGTCATGATTCATGTCCTCCATATAGAAGAAAAGCATAGGGTGTTGTAGCAGGATGGTGTCATATGCACATCTTCAAGGAGATCATGATAGTTGTAATTATAGTTATGCATTTATTTAATTTTCTTTCTTTTCTTGTCACTAGCCATTTTTTTTTTTTATTTTTAGGGGGCCGAAGTTATTTGTTATGGTGTTTTATTTCTAATACTTTCAGCTTTCGACGTTTTTCCTCCATCGGACGGAATAGTCTGATCCCGATTGATGGAGCAAAAGGCAAGTAGTCTCTTGAACTGTCTATCTTAATAACTTCCTTCATTTAAGGTGGTTGTACATTAAAACATGCATATACGATTAATTTTTCACGTGTCTCACTCCTAATGGAATTTGTTCCAAGTCATGGGCTTGGATAGATACTAAGCTGATGATACTTGGGATATGGTCCTACAATTGCAATCGATTGCTCTCTTGTGCGCTATGGAAAAATCAACTAGATAATAAAAAAGAAGATCTTAATGTTAAGTGGACTGTAATGTCACACAAATTGATAACCTCGATAGATTGGATGTTTCATCTGAAAGGGATTGTGTTTGGTGGCAATTTACCATTTCAGAAATGCAATTGTGAAATTTACTGGGAATTCGATAAATAGTCGGTTGTAATATCTAATTATTAATTTATTTTCCCCAATTTATTATGAGCCACGGCATGAAATTTCAATGGAGATTCGTCATTCACAAGCATACAAGGGAAGAAAGTCTGAAATGGCTATCACAGTGATAATATTAAGACATGGGAGCATCTTAAAGAAAGGGAAATACAGTACCTTCACATGTGCTTAGAGGGGAGTATATCGACAGATTATAGATATAAAAAGGCATTCTTATAAAAATACACATTGATGACATCTTAGGTTATGCTATTCATGCACAACGTTGTAGATGGTCATGTTTATGCCGATATAATGGAATGACAAACGTTGTTTGCTGAATTGCAAAGACAATCTAGAGACGAACTTATGAAGAATACTTTTCATAATGTTAAAACTGCCTTAAAATTGATCGGTCCTGGAACAAGAACATCATTTAGCCCGAAAGGGTCTTTGCTAGCTTGGCTTGGGTGACAGCTTAGGGCTTGCCCTTCATGCCCGATATTATGCAATTTGGTAATCGTATATTAAGACGGTGAAAAGACATTTTGGAGACAAGCTTATAAAGAATTCTTTTCATAAAGTTATACTGTTGTTATTAATTTATCAATGATTCCCACTTATATATCAATCTCTAACGTCTTACAAAATTTAAACTCTAATCAAGCTATTGTAATCGTTGGATGTAATAATGTTATTAGATGCTGATAGTACCAAATAATAGCATAATGTTTTATGATTATCAAGTCCATAATAAAAATTTTAGAAAATGAATCCTCTAAAATATTTTTAATAAAGTTATAAATTCAATAGTTGAAATTATCTTAATTTTTGAAATATTATGTAATATTATCATGTCATTATTTTTTTCGGTAATATTAAACTCTTGATTAGTGCCATGACATAAAATAATTTATTTAATAAAATAATATCATTAAATGTGTTTAATTTAAATAACATATTAAATAATTAAAAAAATAAATAAAAAAAAGAACAAAAGCACAAGAAAATAGCATACCTCTTCAAAAGATGATCGACCCATTACCACCCATTTGTTTGTGAATGGTGGGCGAACTACAATGTATTTAGAGGCCGCACTTGACCACTTCTTGGAAAGGTTGTGCAACCTATTCAAATCGTGAACCACCATGACATTCTTTTTCTAAATTTTATTTATCGTATTTGCTTCAATATCTTTAATAGTATTTTATTAAATCGATATACGGGTCAATCAAAAGATAAATGTATTAAGAATGTATTAATTATGGGTCAATTATTATGTTGTTACTTCTTTTTGTTCCAA
The DNA here is from genome assembly GCA_024138015.1 of Lumnitzera littorea. Taxonomy (NCBI): domain Eukaryota; kingdom Viridiplantae; phylum Streptophyta; class Magnoliopsida; order Myrtales; family Combretaceae; genus Lumnitzera; species Lumnitzera littorea. Next base: position 102,019,275 of record JAMXBB010000004.1, on the reverse strand, counting down.
GTTTAAGACTGCAAGTGCATCATGTCTTTTACTTTTACATATGTAAGACTTTTATTCTAAAAATAAATAAAGTTTGGTTTGCATCGAAAGAAAAGATTGGATGGATTTTTTAATTGACTTAATGGAGGGCCTCTTTTAAAAAACTTAAAATTGTTGAGAACATAAATAAAGAGAATATTAAGGGTTCCCATATGTTGAGGGTTAATTTAAACTCAGAGATATCGAAATTACAATTTATTCATACTTTTTATACTCCTAATGCCGTTGGTACGTCAGACCTCACGATGAATTAACACGAGCGTACTCGTAGTAAGTGTGTCCAAAATATTACCAAAAAAAGAAAAAATTAAGTAATTAACCACCAAGTTAATTGAATAAAATATGAAATTTAAAGGGAAAAAACATTATGTTTGAATTAGCTTTCAATAGTCATTGAGAATCTTAGGATGGTTGATATAGGTTTTTTTTTATGGTCACATTCATGTTTTTGGGGAGATTGATTTAACTATTCGTCTTACTTTTAATTTTATAGTTATATATTTGAATTTGTTGAATTAATTATATTTTTAACTATTGAGATCTAACTGATATACATTTAAAAGGAGAATACTCAACGACGATAGAAGGAAGACTATTTTCCAACGGATTTAAGATACTTTCAATTGACCAAATCCAAAGTCGGGGCCCAAACACGAAGCTCAGAAATTAAAAATCTATTAAGCCCTGAGCAAGGTTAAAATGTTGAATTGCCAAACACGACTCTCAAAAACGCACCGTATAAATTGCCTAAAAACCGGAGGGAACGGAACAACGTTTTAAAAAAAACACCCGCTTAAAACCTCAAAACCCACGTAGAGAAACGTAAAATAAAGTTGGCGCCAAAAGTAAAAAGCAGTCAAAATCTTGGCGCTTCAAATCACTCCTTACAAAAACACCGCTCTTTAGCTCCTCATTTTCCAAATATCTAATTTTAAAAAATTTCACAGAGCAGAGAGAGTAGGAGGAATTTACAGAGAGAGAGAGAGAGATGGCGAAGAACACAGTGACAGATAATGCGATTTCGATAATGAAATCGAACCCTGCTCCAGACTCATCATCAGATGTTCCTGAACTGATCGTTCAAGTTCTCGATCTTAAATCGACTGGAAACCGCAACAGATTCATGTAATTCGCTTAGTTATTTCTTCATTTAGTTTGTTTAGCTTTAGGGATAGCTTGTGTGTTTTGGGATGAAGTTTTGATCTTTATTGATGATTTGTTTACAGGTTTACTGCTAATGATGGGAAATCTAAAATTAAAGGCATCCTTCCATCGAGTGTTGAATCTGAGGTGCTCTCAGGGAACATTCAGAACTTGGGCCTCATTCGGGTTCTCGAATATACTCTTAATGATATACCAAATAAGCCTGACAAGTAAGCAATTTTTGCGAACTCTTCTTTTTCTTCCCCTTTTTAGTTGGGTTTTTTTTTTGTTATTTAAAATGCTTATGGGTTTTGATCAAGTGTTTTATTGAGGTTTAGGTATTTAGTTGTTGTAAGGTGTGAAGCGGTTTCGCCTTCACTTGAAATGGAGATTAAGAGTGAGGAAAATATCGAGGGAAGTGGTATTTTGCTAAGGCCAAAGGAAGAGACTGATGTTAGTGCTGATATCAAGCCTGATGTCAAACCCAGATTGTCTGGTGGAATTCTTTTGAAACCCAAGCAGGAGATTGTGGCAAAATCTGCTGCTCAAATTGTGCATGAACAGCAGCGGAAGTAAGTACTTCTGCCTGTGTTTTATACATTTGAGGAAGACGTTTTATATTAGCATTGTTAATATAGTTCTAATACGGAGTTGCTTTGTAGTATATGTTATGGCTTGTGTCTTAATCATTTTATGTGCTGTTATATTATATGTAATAATTAATCAACAAAAAACTTTTGATTTGCCTTTTGCTGACATGTGGTGGTATGTAAGTTGTAGAGATGTGCAGTGAACATTGATATTACTTTTTTTTTTCTTTTCTTTTAAATTTGGATTTGAATGATTGATACGTTTATAGTTTCCTCATTGTGTTTTAAGATTGAAATAGTTTTAATCATATAATAAAGATCATGATGTAAAGTCACAGTTGAAACACTTCATGCTAATGCGATTGATTTGTGATATTCCTTAGTGTGGCTCCTGCACGGCTAGCCATGACCCGTCGTGTGCATCCTCTTGTTTCCCTGAACCCTTACCAAGGGAATTGGACTATCAAGGTTCGGGTGACGAACAAAGGGAACATGCGCACCTACAGGAATGCTAGAGGTGAAGGTTGTGTTTTCAATGTTGAGCTGACTGATGAAGATGTAAGTAATTGTGTATGCAATTAAAAGTTTTGAGAATTAGCATGGATTTCACCCAACGATAGAAGTCCAATGATTTTTAATTGGTCTTTCAAATAGGGCACCCAAATACGAGCAACAATGTTTAATGAAGCTGCAAAGAAGTTCGTTGGCCAGCTTGAAATGGGGAAAGTCTATTATATATCAAGAGGAACTTTGAAGGTTGCTAATAAGCAGTTTAAGACAGTTGAAAATGATTATGAAATGACTTTGAATGAGAATTCTGAGGTGGAAGAGGCTAGTAATGAAGCAGCTTTTATTCCTGAGACAAAATTCAACTTTGTCCCTGTAGATATGTTGGGCTCTTATGTGAATGGGAAAGAACTAGTTGGTAAGAATCGGGGTTGGTTTGAGAATTATATTGGACACAATTATAGTGATTCTGCTTATTTTGTTTTCTTCTTTGTCGTCATAGATGTGATTGGAGTTGTTCAAAGTGTATCTCCTACAACGAGCATTCGTAGAAAGAGTAACAATGAAACCGTTCCTAAGCGTGATATTACTATTGCAGATGAAACGTAAGTTTATTTTCCGAACATTGTTTGAAAGCTTTAAGTTGTTTTACCTTATCATGCTCAAGTGAAACTTGATTGATTTTCAGGAAGAAGACAGTTGTGGTTTCATTATGGAATGATCTTGCAACTGGTGTTGGCCAAGAGTTGCTTGATATTGCTGATCAATCCCCTGTAGTTGCAATTAAGTCTCTCAAAGTTGGAGACTTCCAAGGTACCATGAGAAAAGGGAAAAAAAAAAAGTTTAGATTTCTTGAGCTGAAAGCAAACTGATCAAACTGATGTTTTGATGTTCTATATTAGGTGTATCTTTGTCAACTATTGGCAGGAGTACTGTGTCAATAAATCCTGATACAGCTGAAGGAAAAAAATTAAGATCTTGGTGAGTTTTCTGTTATATTTTTGGAATAAGAAGTTATTCATTTATGATTTTCCTAGCATATGTTAAATCGCAATTTCTTATGTGCAGGTTCGATATGGAAGGGAAAAGTACTTCAATGGCCTCAATTGGTTCTGGTGTCACTGCTGCTTCACGAGGAGCAAGGTCCATGTACTCTGATCGAATTGTTCTCTCATACATAACCAGTAATGCTTCCCTGGGCGAAGATAAGGTATGGCATATCAAATTGTGGCTTAAGCTTGATTTCTCCTAAAGCTGTAAGAGGAGTTTGGACTTTTTTCTAATTCAATTCTGTTTGGTTTTCTGGCAGCCTGCTTTTTTCAGCTTGAGAGCATATGTTAGCTTTATAAGGTCTGATCAGACAATGTGGTATCGTGCGTGCAAAACTTGCAACAAGAAAGTGACAGAAGCAATTGGATCCGGATACTGGTGTGAGGGATGCCAGAGAAATGATGAAACATGCAGTCTCAGGTAAATCAATGTCTTGTTGCTGGAAAATCTGGCTAGATATTGCCTACTGAAGAAAAGAATCCGTTTTACTATTACTGATAAGCTCTTCTTTGAATAATCTAGGTACATTATGGTAGTGAAGGTCACCGATGGGAGTGGTGAAGCATTTCTTTCTGCATTTAATGAAGAGGCAGAGCAGATTGTTGGATGCTCTGCGGATGAGCTAGATCAACTGAAACAAGAGGTATAACCTATGGCTGAACTCCCCAACTTTTTGAGAATTGCTGCTGAATTTGGGTATTATTTAATTGAATCTTTAATTTCGGGAATCTCAGGAGAGCCCATATCAACTAAAACTGAAACAAGCTACTTGGGTTCCTCATCTGTTTTGGGTCAGTGTTAGTCAGCAAGAATACAATGGTGAGAAGAGACAGAGGATAACAGTGAGGGGTGTTGCTCCGGTTGATTTTGCCGCGGAGTCTAGATATCTGCTAGAGGAAATCAACAAGATGAAATCATCAGCATAGATTGCTTAATCATGTCTGTGTTCATAGATAGTCTTGCTAGTAGAAATCCATTATTAAAACCCGTAGCTGCTGTCGAAAGGCTGAAAGGCCATATCTTACCTAACACTGAAGAGAGGTTTTGGGTTCTTTGCTGTGGCTGCTATTTGCTGCATTGTTTCTTGTTGGTGCTGGTACATATTTGGGATTTGTTGGACGATCAAGTCAAAGCAATAGGAGGCTCTAACCTTAGATGCTGTGCGAACATGTGATGGGAGAAATGTAATGTTCTGATGTTTATTAGTACATAGAAGTTTATCTGATGTTATTACTTTCCTCAACGGTGTTATTATTCAGTCTGGAAATCTTATAAATCGGGTAATGCTTTTTGCACTTATCAAGTGTTTAAGAAGAAAATCATTATAATTTTTACCATTAATTAAACAGTAACCACTTATTTACTTTTTGAAATATCATAAATAAGTGATGAAAAAAATAATACCTTAGAATGATTACTACCATAAATAAATTAAAAATTTATATTCTATTAATCATGTAATTATTTATTGTATGAATAAAAAAATTGTTTATTTTATATTCAATGATTACATTTTTTTAATATATAAATTAAATGCACTTGCTTATCTTGGCAAATGGTGAAAAATAATTTCTTTATCATTATTCTTGTTTTTTAATATATTAGTATTGTTAGATGTGGATTGACTTTTTTGATCCATTGGGTTGGATTTGATCTTTTAATGAAATAGGTTTAACTTATTTATTTGATCTTTATTAATAGTAATTTTTATTTGATCAGTGAATTCGATTGGTTTAGTTTGGTTTTAATTAGGTTAAAATAACATTATTTTCTCTTATATTTTTTGTAAGATATATCAATTTATTAATAAAATAAAATATAAGTTTAAAGAAAAAGAAAAAGAAATTATAAAAAACATTTAACTTTCAATTAGGAGTGGATAATTTTTCTTATATTATATATAAATATAAATTATATTATAATATTTTTATTGATTTTGATTGATCTTTTTAATCTTTGATCTCTTTTCATTTTTAGATCAATCTTTTAGTTTATATTTGATAACATTGCAATATGCAAAAATTAGGGACAATGTTATTTTAAAATGTTATTTAGCATTTGAATATTGGATTAAAAAAAAGTAGAGGCGAGTAACTTTTAAGTTCGGATTAATGAGTTATATTTGGTTGATTGTAGGTTAAGTAGAATCAATTGGTGTGATATATTTGTTTGGTAGTTGTTTAGACTTTGTTAGTTTCTTTTTTTGTCCTTTTGGTTTGTTTTATTGTGGTGTTCTTTTATGTGTTTAACTTCGGAGATATATTAACTTCGTTGGTAATAGAATACAATTTCAAGAGGAAGTTTGTAAAGTTGCAGCGAAGTTTTTGGTTTGTTTTGTTGTTGGTTATTGCGTTCCTTCCGTAGCTGCTACAATGTAGTCATGTGGGAGTAAGTCATTTTTAGTCTTGTTTGAGTGATTAGGGTATTAATTTATGATACTATGCATGATAATTGAGAAATCACATGTATAATGAGATCTCGACATGTAGGAGTAAGTCGTGGATGCTTTGTATAAATCAGGTTTAAGATAGTGGTTGTAAGGTCAACTTCTATCTTAAGGTGATTTATACGGTAGGGTTGTTACGATTCTGCTGTTTCGGGGCGTGATAATTCTTACTCATAATTAAGCAGTGTAGGGATGGAATTGCTATTAAGGGATATTATCTTAATGAAGGCTATCTGTTCAAGGACTAAAGGTTGTTTATACTAAACTATTTTATACGTGAGCTGTTAGTCAGGAAAGCTAATAGTAGTGAATTATGAGGTCATTTTGGAGAAACTAAAACGACTAATTTGTTGAAGGAAAACTTTTGCTACCTAGGTTTAGCCAAGGTATCCATAAGGTAGTTGATAATTGTAAAGTATGCAAGTGAGCTAAGGGAAAGAAAGAGCCACATGGAGAATATATGCCTTTACCGGCGGTAATTTTGCTTTAAGCCGATCTTTGTTGTAGTGGATCATTTTAGCAAAATGATACACTTCATTCAGTGCCATCGAATGAAGTACCAAAGACTATATTGTTGATATGTTTTTGCAAAATGTTGTTTGGCTGCATGGAGTGCTAAAGACTATCATTTTAGATCAGTATACAAATTCTTAAGCTGTTTTTGGAAGACTCTTTGGAGAAGATTTGGAACTAAACTTGTGTTCAGTTCCAATTGCTACCTTTAGATGATGGCTAGATTGAAGTGGTGAACAAGACGTTAGGCAACTTATTCAGAGCTATTGTGGGAAAGAACTTGATAGATTAGAATCTGTACTTACTAGTTATGGGGTTTGCATACAACCAGATTATCCATAGCACCACTGGAAAGACCCCATTCAAGGTTGTCTATGGCCTTAATCTTACTGTTCTCCTGGATATGATCGATGCCCCAATAGTTCTTGAAGAGAGTTGATCCAGAGTTGATCGAGCCTAAGAATTGCAAGCGTTACACCCGTATAACTAAGAAGATTGCTAAGTTCAATTAGAAATAACATGAGATTTGAGATTTGTAATTAAGGCCATCTAACTGTCACTTTCCAACCAGGAGACTTAGTATGTATTCACCTTGGCTGAGAATGATTCTCGTAATTGAGACAGAGCAAATTATCTCCTCGAGCTGATGGTCCATTCAAGATTTTAAAAAAAGACAACCATAATGCTTACTATATCGAGTTACTTGATGACTATGGTGTCTCCTTTGCTTTTAATGTGTCCAATCTGATTCCTCACCAATTAGCAGAAGAAGACCTTATGAGCACCTTAGAAGGAGTAGAGACCACTTTATATTTGAGGACAAATTTTTCCAACCCTTAAGTAGATAATAAAAATCAGCCCCTTGGACTAATCACTCACAATTAAGTTAGAGGACTCTAAGGATTCACTTGAAAGATACTGCCTTAAAGCTAGATATGAGATGGAGATTCCTATTCCAACTTGACTGCTAGACCTTCATGTGTGTTAGACTTACTCTTGCCAAGCAACTGTGCTCTATTAGGATAACCAAGAAGACAGCCCTAAGACCATCCGAGATGAATTCTAAAACCGACCACAAGCATTAAACCTCAACTCAAGTCAACTGCTTTGCAGTAGGATTGGTTAACCCCCAACCTGATCTAGATCAAGTCGACCCTTGATTGCAAATGCTTTTCTGTTTTCGTACACTTTGTATTATATTTTTGATGTCTAGCCACTAAGCGACATGTATTTTCTAGTACAACATTCTAGAAGGATTCTTACTTTTCTATACTAAATATTCTTTATTTCTTTTACCTTTTTTAGTAAATATTATGTAATATAATTGTAAGAATACTTTTTTTTTTTTTTCATACATATAAAGCAACTTTAGTGGATGGGTATATAAACCCCCACTTACTTATATGTAGACAATTAATCATCAATAAAGAAATTATTCACATTTCCTTTGAGTAACTTTAGTGTTCTCATTATCCTCCAACTCTTATCTACTCTCTTTAGTAAGGAGTAATAGTGAGTGACTCTTCAGTTTAGACCGATTAGTCATATTTGATAGATTGTAAGCTGGGTAGGATTGATTGGTGCATCATATCTATTTAGTAACTACTTGAATTTTGCTATTTTTCTTTGTTTCCTTTCGGTTCACCTTGTTGTGGTATTTCTTTATTTGTTCGATCCCAGAGATGTATTATCAGGTCTAATTACTCGATCCCAGAGATTTGATCTCAAATTTATGGATATCACTTCTTCTATTGCTTTCTTTTGGGCTTTTCTTCTTCTTCTTCTTCTTCTAGATGGTAAGGGATCAAGTCAGGTACATTAAAAGTAGAAGAGACACCATAGCCTGAGGAAGGTGATAAAAATTAAGTCCATGGACTTATAACTTGAAGCTGAGCTAGAGGACTTCAATGCCTAACTTGACATATCTTAGCTCAACAATGCTTGAAAGATAAAGGATCTTACTTTGACTGAGGCTAACTACATTTCACCCAATTGAAACTTGCTAGTCGCAATTAGGATAGCTTCTAACCTATTCTAGAGCAGGTTGGTAGAAGTAGGAAAGTCAGATGACTCAACCTGAACTCCAGTTATCTAGATGCTAAGCCAACCTAGCACGGACTTAAGTATTTGCCTCTTAACTTATACAGTATCTACCTATTGCTGAGCTGTTTAATACTGTTGTTGAACTATTAGAAGACTTAAGCTTCTATTTCTACTAGCTAGGCATGTTTCTCTTCACTTTTTTATCAGAGCATCCAATTTCATATTGACATGTATCCCTGGGTGCACAATCCCATGATGATTCCCTAACAAGTTCTTTGTATTATTTATCTATTTTACCCTTTTAGGAAATATAATAGGAATCCTCTCTTATAGTCCTATTGTAACTTACCCTTTTATGTCATTTTATTCCGTTGTATACTTTAATGGACTAGTATAAAGTTCCTAGCCATGTATTCCAACTACAACTTGGCATATTATGAATTTAATAAACTTACATTTGAGGATAACTCTCTTCTTCATCTTATCTACTCCCTTTGCAAGAGTAGTGGTGAGTACCCCTTATAAATACTTTTGCATCATACCGATTGTTTGTTAGGCCATGTGGGTTACTAGTGCATCATATTAAGTAACTGTACTTAGAATGCTAACTTTTTTCGCTTTTGTTTTTGATAGCTTCTTGGTGTGCTCATGCATTTGACCTTGAAACACATCAAGTAAGTAATAAGTCTTAACAGTCATAAGGCTTAAGAAAGTAAGGATGTAATAATCATAGATAGAGTAATATGAAGCCTTCCTTTCCCCCTTAAAAACTTAAGCTTAGAGCTCTTATTGAGGTCATGGGTTAGCTTGCTTTTCGTAGTGGTTGGTGGCATGAAGCATAATGGTTATCGTCGTAGGTGGTGGTGATTTGATGGAGGAATGGGGGTGGTGATGTAGTGGCCAAATGGGGTGGAGGGGTAGCTATATTCGAATTTGAGAGTATATGTGTTTGTGAGAAAATGAATAAAATTGTAGGTTGTTTGGATGAGGGAGTAGCTAGCCAAAAGGAAGGAATAAGCTTTGCCAAATTGGGTAACAAAGGGCCCTTGCTTTTTGTGCAAAAGGTACAAATGTATGGACATCTATTTATGGCAAGGTCTTGTCTCCAATTATACACTAATCCATTAATGCATAAGATATGGTTTAACAAACATTGGTTTTACCTAGTTATAACTTTTGACTTCTTACTAATTAATACGTGTAATTTAATTATTGCCTTAAGGTGTAATTAAGTTTCTTAATCCTATTTTCATGTACAAATGGGGCCATTAGGGCTTATTTAGGATTATATGTGCTAAATTGAATTGATTAAGTTTACTAATCCATCTTAACAAATTGATTGGTAATAATTAGTAATTGGAATTAATTATTACTAATTGATTACATTAAGTGGGCCAATTAAGATTGTAGAGTGATTAGTTGAATAGTTTACAATTATTGAATAGTTTTGCTAGTTAGTTAAGGTTTTATGAGCAAATTAGGATTTTAAAATTAAATTAAGGTTTTGGATGCCAATTAGGGTTTTTGATAAGTAAATAATAATTAAATTAAACTAAATAATAATTGGTTAAAAGTTACAACTATAAGTAAGGTATAGAAAATAGATAAGTAAAAATTTGATTGGATATGACATTTCACTACTTAGGTATAAAATTGTAATTCAGATGCTAATTTTGATATGGTCTCAAATTAACTTTCACCTTCCAAAATCTTTTGAAAATATGCATATACTCTTATAATTATTGCTAAGACCCTGTTGTTGGTATTTATAGTTCTTTTAGCGATAGTTCGATGGTTTCATTAATTTAAAATTATGTCCACACATATAAAAGGCCTATAGATGTGAATAGTACTTTGATCAATTAATATAAACTCTTCAAATTCATTGACGTTCTATTTCTATATATATGTATACATTTGCCTAAAGAAAGAAATTTATTATTAAGCATCAACAAACATCAATCTGGGGCCATCATCCTGTATTTTAAAAGCTTATAACTCTTTCTAATTACACATAATTTTTCATGCATATTTTAATTAACCGAGTGATAGTATTTACCCTATGTTTATATCAATTTATTGATATGAATTATTAATAAGCATCAACAAACACATTAGTCTAAGGTCTATGATCCTATGTTATAAAAGATTATAATTCTTTGCAAATGGCATATCGTTTTTTCATGTATTTTTTAGTTAATCAAGTAATAGCATCTACCCTATATTTATGTCAATTCATTGACATACAATATTAATATATAAATAATGATATATTTTAAATAAAGTTATTATATTTGCTGATAAGTATACTCAAAACTGAAGTCACGTATTGCATGAGGTTTTATTCAGTTACTCTTTAAACTAATAGTCAATCCTCTCATGATATTACCATGCAATGTTAAGACATTATACGTATGGGTAATGATTGTAAATTACTTACAACTTTTATATTCTTTTATTTTAGTAAAACTTTGCAGTTTTATTTATTTTTTTAATTATTTAAGTGCCTCTATTTTTCGAAATGAGATAAATTACTACCTCTGATTTGATGAATATTTTTTAAAATTGGATAACAATAGTATTGGTATCTCAATTTTCACCTTATTTTTCCATTATAGTGGCCGAACTTTATTGCTTTTTTTTTTTTTATTTATTTCTACTTTCTAAAACGAGACAAATATGTGACTTCCTCTATAAAAACATTGTGAAAATAACATAACAATAATAATAAAATAATGAAAATACAGTTTCCTGCTATCATTATCCATTGTACGTCTGTAGGACGCAATTGCAAAAATTTTCCACTTTTTATGATATATGTTTCTATAAAAAGGAAAAGGAAAAACCAAAATAAAAAAAGAAAAAAAACTGTAACAGCTCTATTCCAGCATTAGAGCATTTACATCCATAAAAATAAAACAAAAAATTTTTTGAACAAGACCAGAGCAATTTGTTTCCTAATGTTAGACATAGTTGGTTCATGTGTGAACACTATATATTATATTCTCAGTAAATTCTTATTTCATAATCATTTATCCTTTTGATTCTCTAGAGAGGACATACAACAATGGGGTTCAAGAACAAATTCATAATCGTCTCTGCATTATGTCTCGTGACCCTTCTTCCGGTACCATGTTCATCCATCTCCGTAAAATCTACAAAGGCAGTACCAGTTTCGGCCTCTTTGGCTGTCAAGGCGGACTCAATCATCAACAACATTTGTAGCCAAACACAATATGCCAAAGAATGCGTCTCCTCCATTACTCCAATCCTGAAAAACAACCCCAATGTCGATGCAGTTGCGATCCTTAAAGCTGAATTACAAGCCGTGCTAGAGAAAACCAAGGTTGCCATGGCCCTCGTTGAAAAATTTCCAAAAGAACAGATTGGGGACATGGTTAAGGAAAGCTGCAAGGAAAACTATGAATCTATCCTACGCAACGTCAATTATTCATACGAGTTAATTGACCAACGTGATCTCTATAATTTGAAGGTATATCTTAGTGCTATTATCAGTTTTGCGACATATTGTAACGTTGCTGTAGAGGAGACGGTGGTCAAGTCCAATGTTCAAGAAATTGATGATCTTATAAGACGTCTTACGAGCAATTGCTTGGTTATTACTAACCTTCTTCCAGGGGCGGACCCAAAATTAAAAGAATATGGGGCCATTCATTAAATTTGGATTGCCTTTCCTTTAATCACACTGCAGAAGATGTAGGTCGTGGCCTCTAATTATACATCTACATCATCCTTTCCTTATTCGTTTCTAAATGTACAACATTAATTCATCGATCTATAAAAACTTCGTCTTTCAATATGTTTTTGTTGTAAGATGATGTATGTCGACATGATATCTTGGAAACAATTGCTTACTCATTGCTGATGCAAGACATTAATTCATTAATCTGTAAAAACTTCTTTAAATTTGTTTCCTTTTTTTCCTTTCTAGGTTGATGTGTGTTGAAATATCTATATCTATATCTATTTTTCTTAAGAGGATAGCAAGTTCAGATTTACATTGAAAAGCTAAAATATAATATTTGAAGTAACGTTTTTCTTTCTTTTTGGGATAAATTCCCATAATTTCATAACCACCAAAAACAATGTTACATGAAGAAACAAAGCTCAATCCACTGAGCAACACCAAAGACATAAAACGACCCTATTATGCATAATCATGCTTTCTTGTTGAGGAAAAAGACAAAGGCTCAGTTTCGTTAATCTGTTATCCATCTTTTTGGTGTTTTTTTGACATATAATTGAATCTTTTTTTTTTCTTTTTGCAAAAATAAGATACAAAAAGGATGAAATTATAATTACAAATATGCCCTTTTTCTAAAATAAAATATCGACAAATCCTATAAAATTGAATTTATTTATCATTTTCTTTACTAACTTATAAAAATATATTGAAATACTCTTTTTCAATGTATATATATATTTTTTCAAATCTTTTCTCTTAACGCTCTTTTGCAATTGTAGGGCATGCAACTATCTACATGAACCAGTATTCTACCTAGATCCCTTGGAACCTCAAGAATCCTTAGTTAGAATGGGATTCCAAACACTATTAGTCAAATCACCTAGGCACTAGGTTTGATTTTATTTTCCAAATAAGATGGTATTTCAAATGTTAGATTTTAAACGAATACAAATTTGAGACAGACAAAAAAAAAAAAAAAGAAAAAAGAAAAATCCAATGAAGCCCAAATTCCGAATTTGAATTTTGTGTTAAGAGATTTTTCCTAGTTATTATATTTTGTGATGGATCTGCATTTTGTTAGCGTGGAGAATTTAGCTTATTTTCTCTCTTCATTTTTTTTTTTTTAATGAGAAAAGGATAAGAGTGTAGTTACTCACATGTTGCCATTCTTTCTTTCATTGTCTTTCTACCCCAGGAAATTGATCTTTGGGTTTGTTGAGGGTTTTGTACACCATATAAGTTTTTCATATTTGTCATTCCATTGTCTTTCTAAACATGCATATAATCCCAAATATTGGATTTTCATCCTGCATGAAACCTTTTTAGTTTTTCATTTCATCTATGTTTTTCTTTTTAATTTCATTTCTAAAAGAAAAAAGGAAAGAAATGATTCAATACATATTAGTTCAAACTTTACTCAATTTAATAGTATAGAAATGTACCAATTTCCTCTGTATTGACCTGACTTATGATACTATTAAAATTAAAGAAGGAGCCTAAACAAGAGTTAAGTCTAGACTCTATTGATAATAAGCAAATTCTTTGCATGGTAAAAGTTTCGAGATATTAGGATATAAAGTTCAATTGTAAAGGTTGAGTTGGCTCAAAAAGTATTTAATTGTAAAGAACTTGGTAAGTTTATTCAGGTAATTGGACAATTGACTATAGGTTTTTCATGTCTATTTCAAATTTAAATCTATTATAGAATGCCCAATATTTTAGGAAACAATATTTTTATTAAAGAAACTACACATATTTTTTAATGCTCATTGTTCTTTTGGAAAAATTTTCCGATGAAATCCAAATCTAACTTTTAGTTTTTTTTTTCCCCCTGCTTTCCTTTTCCATATTTGGGACTGTTATCGTCATTTGGATTTAGTAAGGAAGGCATTACCTATTCTATAGTTATCATACATTCTAAATGTTGTGAATTTTAATCAATTTGGACGATAGGTTCTTAAATATAAAGAACAACACATTTTGATTCCAAAAAGAGAGGCTGGGAATCCTAAACAAGTGAAATTCCAATTGCTTGAAATTGGTAAGTTAGATTTTAGAATTAATTTCCTAAAATCTCAATTTTAGTTTTAGAAGTACAATTATTTAATATAGCGTAAAATTTATCGGAATCTCTAAAATTGAGTAGAAAACAAAATAAGGACTTGGATATAAGTTATTTAAGCTGTAAAAAAGAATAATATAGTATAATATACTATATGAATATATATGTATTTTTATGAATATACCCAATATATATAATAATTATAATTGTAAATTAACCCAAAATTATATAGTTATATATAATAAGTTGTAAACTTGCAAAATTAAATAGAAAATATATATTAAAAATAAAAGACATGAAAGAAACATAATTATATGAGTATAATTACACATTACATTAATTAATTACATAGGATATATATATGTATATTAATAAAATAACTAAATATTAATATAATATGCATAAAATATTGAAAATTAACTTAAAAATCACTCAAAACATATCCAAAAGCTTAGGAAATTGTTGGAAGAGATCGTGGCAACCTTAGATCTAATCTAATGATGAATCAAAAGAAGAAATCATAAGGAGTCTATACCTCATGTTTGGAATAAAGTGAAAGAAAAGTAAGAAAAATTATAAAATAAATTGTAAAACTCTTAAGAAAATTATAACTAATCCAAGCCAACATATATAAGACTTCAAATGTCACTTTAGACATTTTAGGAACTTCGATCACTAAGAGAAAATTTGTGAGAATAATTTAGAAAAAAGAAAAATATTAAATCAAAGACAAAGCAAGGATTGGATTAAGCTAGTTCCTTAACCAAACCTGAACCTACTATTAAACCTTGCCAGCCATCATAAGTCCTCCCTGTACACCGCCGATCCAATAAACCCTTACCGGCCAACAATGGCAGAAGCTCCAATGAACACATGGTTCAATTTTCTAGCCTGTTTTTCCTTAGATTTCTAAAAATATTAAAATGATCCATAAAATTATGAAAAATTTTATTTGTAGGTTATTTTAGATATAATTTCATGATGTAATTTTAGTTTTGTAAAATTATGAATATTTTATTTGCTTACTTAAATAAGTTACTGTTCATTCGAAACTTTAAATTTAAAATATATGTCAACATATATTATACGTACTCACTTATAATAGGCCATGAACTAGATCAGAATCATTCTCAACGAGTCCATAAGAAGTGATCCTATTTTTTTCATCGAATCTGAGTAGAGACCAAAGGTCTTAAGCGATCAATCTGGTAGAACAACTCAAAAGATAAAGAAGTATCGTTAATTTCTTCATGCTTGTTCTAAGTTCGAAGTACCATTTGTACAAAAAAGAATCCCCTTCGTTACATGATTTGTTCTTCATACAAATAGATATAGGATCTATGGGGCAATTACTTAGAAGTGCATTTTGTGTAACAACCCTTCCTATCTGATAAAAAAGGATCCCATGATCCTGAACTGATCTTACCTAGGATCGCAAATCCCAAGTTTATCTATGAAGAGCATATCTAATTGTATTAGTGTCTAGAATTGATTTCTTTTGTGTAATACTAATCAATAGGGCCTAATTGGTAAGTGCTACAAGATCTCGTACATTGGAACCCATGGTTATGGACTTAAATCCATTAGTATGGAACATTTTCTTTTTCAAGTGAAATCCCCTAGTATATGAAAGGGTGAAAAAGTGCATTCATTGGTGTGGAATAAGAAGCCTTCGTATCTTAATGCATGTATTTAATTTATTCGAAGCTATTAGAGTGGGATCTACTTTTTGGGGAATATGAGTCAAAGCAATACCAAGAATATTTTTAGTGGAACATCTTTCACAATCCCTAGAGAGATAGTTCACTAATAGACCGAGGGATAAGTAATTCGACTCATTCACATTCAAATCATAAATGTTTGGAATCCATATTATGCAAGGAGACATTGCTTTTGCTAATTTGAATTGAAGGGTGATATAAAATCGGTCTATTTTTGGCATCATATCCATATTTAGCGCATTCATCTTAGTTAGATGCTCCAGCTTCGTATCAAGGTCACAATCAATATCGTCACTATCCTCAATATCGATATCATCAATAAAAAAATCTTTAGGCTTGTTATCCAGGACTTTGTTTTGAAATACTGTAATGAAAGGAACATAGGAGTTTGTTGCTAGGTATTTTACCAAATAAGACTGTCTAGTTCCTATAGAACCTATCACTAAAATACCTTGAGAGAGGGATAG